>JAOEHX010055551.1:0-20654 GCA_025448015.1 Bolborhynchus lineola
GGTGCTGCTGCAGGGCCGCCCCCGCCCGCGGGAGAAGCGAGGCGGGGAGAGAAGAGGGACGAAGGAAGAAGCTGCTGCTGCTGCAGGAGAAGGTGGCCGCGGCCGCGGCGGCAACAGCAGCAGCAGCAGCGGCGGCGGCGGCGGCGGCGGCGCTGAGGGAGTTGCGCGGGCTCTGCCCGATGTGGCAAGAAGCGATGATGATGAGGAGGAGACGCCGCTACCTGCTGGAGCGGGCCGACCAGGCGGGCGGCGGCGGCTGCGGGGCGAGCGGCGAGCAGTCCCGCTCCCGGGACTGGCTCTACGAGTCTTACTACTGCATGAGCCAGCAGCACCCGCTCATCGTGTTCCTGCTCCTCATCGTGATGGGCGCCTGCCTGGCCTTGCTCGCCGTCTTCTTCGCCTCCGGGCTGGTAAGAGACGCCCTCCCTTTGGGACCCACGCCGCCCGGCATCCCCGGTCCCGCGGTCCGGCTGGGATCTCCCCGCCCGGCTGGCATCCCCGCACTCGGCGCCCTCCGCCGATCCCAGCCTAACCGAGCCTGGCCGTATGGGGTGGGACGGGGGGAGGGAGAGAGTCGGTGCCGCCGCTCCCGCGGAGGAAAGTTGGTGACGGGAGACGGCAGGATGGCAGCGGGGAGCGACTGCGGGGCCCGGGGACCCTCCGCCCAAACTTTGCTGCCCGGTGTTCTGAGGCGAAGCTGGAACGGCGGCAGCGCGGCTGATGGAGCGAAAACTGAGTCAACAAGCGCATCGAGTTTAATACACTTAATTCATTGGCTCCGCTCCCTTCGAACTGGCAGCTCGGCCGTATTGGCTTCTTCAGTGGCAGGGTTTAAATCGCCGCACAAAAATGCAGCCTGTACCAGTACCTGAAATAACATTTGTATGGCAAGCAAGCCATAAAAATAACATATTTATGGCAATGCTCCCTCCTGTTTCCCCCCTCTTCTTATACCATTTTCTAGCGTTTGACCTGTTTTCTTAAGAAAGCTTTTGGGCAGAGCAGCTTTCATTTATAAAAAGGGAGGTGAAGTTAGGGAGGCTGGATACCTTTTCTGCCTGTCCAGTGCGGGGTTTCCAGCCTTTGGGAGGAAAAATATGTCACAGTGGCAGATGACAGCTGGTATCAGTTTATTGCACCCAGAAATCCATGACGTTTTGCCCTTGCGCTGAACGCAAAGGAAAAGCTGCAGAGGGCAGTAAAATTCTTGCTCCTTACAGAGTTTTCCTGCTGTTAGCTGGCAGGCTGATTGCGTTACTGTATGCTTCTGAGGTAAAGAATGGGGATTTGAGGAGTCTCAGACTTTTTATTGGTTTTATTTTTTTTTTTTTTTTTTTTCCTAAATGGTGGTCTTCTGGAAAGCTTAATGTTTGTTCAACATTAAGAGTGAGGATTAGTGTAGTATAATCTAATGGTTTCTTTTCTAGAGGCACTGCATGTAACAGTGTTTGCTTAAATAGACCGAATCCTGCTTTCTTGCTCATGACCAAACTTTTGTCTTAAAAACTGCAGGAGCTGCTTGCAGGATCAGCTAAATTTAGAGTTAATTGGTGTTTTATTTGCTTTTGGTATTTGTATTAAATGTTTTTTTAAGTTTTTATGTAATGTAACATTCCTGCTAAATACGGAGCAGTTGAAAAAGGGCTAATTTGAGGCCAGAAATGGCAACACCTCATAACTCAGTTGTTTAATGCCTAACTAACTGTTTCAGTTTTGAAGCTCTGTGTACAAAATACAGGTTTGGCACCGTATCTCATTCTGATGTGATGCTTGTCCATCGTGGCTGAAGGGACCAATGATGGAAATGGAAGTCCATCAGATATTAAGGCTGAGGCATGCTTATGTGTGGGGACACATGCAATACTCACCTACAGTCAAGGCAACAGATCTTGGGCTTGACAGTATTTAGCACTAAATTTCATACTTTCTTGGTACAATATACAGCTGATTTACAAGTTGCACAGGCTTATTTTCATAATTCTCTTTCTTGAGGTAAATCATTCACGATAACAATGGTGGCATAACCCTGGGCCCAGATGGAAGGACAGCCAAAAGTTATGGAACAAAACTGTGAGCTGGCTGGATCTTGCCAGGCACTGCTAATTCAGAAAGGGGGAATTTTATGGTTGAGTCTGCATTTGGAATTCCAGACATACCGGAAGAGGAAAAAAAATGCTTTTAAAACCTTTTTCCTGAGCCTTTATCTTCCTGTGGCTAACAGCTGGAAGGGTGAGTGGAGAGAGAGGTGGGGTTCATCCTTAAAGTTTCCAGTCAAGAGATGAAAGTAACTTCAGGCGAAGAGAAAGCTTGCCTATACAGACTTCCAGCCACTGGATGTTGGACGAAATCCTTTGGAGCCCTGCCCAGAGTTTCACCTAAAAGCATTTTATTCTAGTTTAGCTCTGGTTGCATTTGTGCTTGAAATATTCCTGAAGGTTTAGATCTGTTTCTCCTGCACCTGAATAAAGAATACCCTTTCCATATAGCTGTACATTATTAGTAATTTATTTTTTATGCCTGATTATATAAAAGAGGTACACAGAAACATCTGAGCCACAAGAGTCAGTATTAGTATCCTTGCCTTTATTTTGTGTATCCAGTACGTATGAGATTGTTTTGACGGAAGATTTAATTTTGTAGAGGAGGTGCAAATGATTGGGATAGTTCTGTGTAGGTCTGTGCATTTGAAGTTAAAGGAAATCTTTCTCAACAGTTGTTTCCTTTAGATTTTGTACAAAGCAGTTAAGATTTTACTGAAAATTACCTAAGCCCAATGTGGAAACAAAACTCCAAAATGACTCACCACAACACTTGATTTGTATTTCTCACTTGTACTCCAAAGAACAGCTTAGAACATGGAATGTGGGATTGGACATTGTTAAGACAAGATGGATATGCATGAAGGATGAGCCATTTTTATGTTCTAGGCTTTCTTAAAAAAACCCAACCCTGAAACCAATGGAAGTGAGAGGCTTTCCTTCTATTTTTATTTTTTTATTTGGTTGTTAGAATATATCTCTGTGATGGCTGAGCTGCCTTTTTTTTTTATTGGCAATGTATTCTTAAATGTTCCCAGACACAGCCAACAACATAGGGGTGTATTCCACTTACTCAGCTATTTCAACCTGTCAGAGTATGAGCTGTAGCCTTCCTGATTTCAGATGAAAAATTTACAAAAGCTGTGGCAAAAGTACAGTAAACAAGATTACTTACAGAGTGTGCCTGGAAATCTGATTACTATTCTTTCAGGCAATGTGCTGTGATTGCTACTGAGAACAGTTTCTTGAGAGATTTTGCTTTTGTTTGCTTCAGAAAACTGTTGTGATTTTGACCTTTGGAATTAAGCACTCTAATTTCTCAAAGCCAGAGTCTGCTTGAAAAGTGATCGTTCACAGCTTAAAGTTTTAAATAATGTACTGACATTAACAACCTTTGAATTTCCTGTGTCAGAGTATCCCCTGTATTTGTCTGTACCTGGTGTGAACTGAAACTGTCGTGAACTGAAACTGGCAAAATGAGATCAGTCATCCATGTTTAGCTGCTGCTTTAATCGATAGAGAGTAAATTATTCTCACAAACCTGTGAAAGCCTTCCAGTGCTTAGAAATGCCAGGGGTCAGCTTCATTTTCTGTCTGGTTATTGTCTTTTTCTTTCAACATAATATATAGGACAAACTCATTAGTTGCCCTCCTCTCCCTTTTTAAGTACTAAAAGCTTATGACCATTTGTAGTGATATCTAGAGCAGTTTTGTCTCTGGCCAGAACATACTTATTATAATTGCAACCTGCAGCAGAAAAAAAAAAAAAAAAGGAAAAAAAAAAAGAAAATTAAAATTCATAGTGTAAAATGTGAGTGTATCTGAAATATTTGCAGTTGTGATGTTTTGTTTCTTGTGTGGTTAAACTAAACTGACTGAAAACAGAGATGATGCCCAAATTGCACAATTTATTGGAAGGCCATAACTTTCCTTTATCCATGTATTTTCTAAACATAAAAAGTGCACATTCCATACATACAGGCTTCAATTAAAAACTGAAGTTTGGGGCTTTCAGAATCTTTTAGCACTTGTGGTGTAAGTGGGAGAAGACCTAAATCTGTCAAGATCTTTCTGTCTCTTTTCCCCAAACTCATGGTCCCCAGTTTGCTGCCTGATGTACCTGTAATTTCTTTTAGACTGGCCAGTGCTTCTTGCTCAAAAAGTGCGATCTTGCTGTGTTTACCTTCAACACTGGTCTTCAGCCCTTACCTGTCTCCCATATCCTTGCTGCTACATGTGATCTTGCAAAGCTCTTAAGACCTGGTTGTCTATGTATTGACATGGATGTGGAACTGCATGTTTCTTGATAGTATCACTGGCCAAGTAGAGCATCAGCTGGGTGAAAAGGGCTTCTACAGTGTGGCATTCTGATGCCTTCCTTATTCTAAAGCACCATGAGATGGCTTTGGATTAGCTGCCTGATTGTCTGTTGGAACAGAGGTATTATTTATCCCCCTTAACCACTTTGAAGTTCCTGAAAAGTTCCTGAAAAGTTCCTGGGCATGCAGATTCCTGAAACTCTTAAATGATTCTTAAATTGAAGAAACTAAAGTTTGACTGCACACCTACATCCAGATATGCCCAAATACCTTTTGTAGCAAAAGTTGGAGTAGGTAATCATTCTCAAAGAGGGAGTACAAGTAAGCAGGTAGGTGTACCTACAATATGGCAGATTGTACCTTCTGCAGGAACTGTTTTTTTGGTATCAGACTAACTGGATTTGCCTTCAGCTGGTCCTGCATGGAAGCAGAGATAGCTGCCTCATTCTGAAGGAATACATTAAAACTTTATATCTGCCAACCTGCCTTTATGCAAAGAGAAGAGATTCAAAAGAGTCCTGTAAGCCTCCTGGGGCTTTAAGTGGTATGTGATATTTCTCTGGACCCTTGTCAGAATGGCAGCAAATCCTCCCTCCCTCTAATTGGTCTTATTATAACAAAAATACCTGTTTCTTCTGTTAAAAACTGGATATCAATCATACCCTTCCAGATTTTCATTATCAGAATCTCAGCTTGAAATGGAGAAGGAAAAATCTTCCAGTCCATGTGGATAAAATAGCTTTGGAAGATATGTTCCATCATTTTCATCAGCATCCCAAGTGATGAGGTGTCTGCATAAAGGCATCTGCTGCATGCTTCCAGTAATGTTCTCATCTTCCAGTAATGTACTCTGAATCTGAAAAAATTATCTGTCCACACCAAAAGCTGATGTGGCGATGGTGGTATATCCCTATCCATGAGAAGCTCTGTTATAATCTAATTGCATAGAATAATACATCTGTATTGTGAGTTCATTTGTACTCTCAATTTTAGGAAAATTTTGAGATCAGCCCTGTGTAATTTAAAGCTTTTTCTTTTTTGTTTGTTTGTGGTTTTTTTTTTTTTTTGTTTTTTGTTTGTGTAAGAGCACCGTCTTCCCAAAGTACAAGAATACCCAAGGTCTGAAAGCATTCCTTGGAATCTTTGCAGACTGAAAGTAAGCCAAAGCATCTGCTATACTATTTTTAAATTCCATCTTATGCATTCTCCCCAAAATAAAGCTAAGTCACTGTAAAGGTAATGAGGTGGGAAAATCCTCACTAATTGAAGGACAAGAAGAAACAGGGTTGTTTGCCTGCTTGATGCTGTGGTTGTGCCCAAGAGGTATCCTCCCTCTTCTTAAACTCATTCTGCCAGATTATTGCTACTACCAAGATGAAGAAGAATTCAAAACAAACATTAGTGTACTTATAATACCTTTTCTGTCCATAATTCCAACTATAATTGTGCATACAGTTCTGCTTTCATGTCCTGTTTTGAAATGTTCTGTGAGGAAATCCTATGTTTCTATGTCTTGTCTCTAGGCACCATACTACAATATATTCTTCCAGCTATAGTTGCTGGCTATTTGGCAGCTGTAGTTGCTAGCTATTTGATACAGTCTTAGGATATGCCATCCCTGCCCAATGTTCCTTCCAGTGGTATCTCTGGTTATCTGAGCATGACTTTTGTAGCCAGTGTTACCTCTTTAGTCAGACCCAAGTTTGTTGTATTTTTGTGTCTGAAGCAGGAGCTGCATAGCTTTGTGTCTGGTTTCATTTCTCACTACTCCATCAGTCTGGCCCTTTTCTTGTTTTATTTGTTAATGACTCTCCCAGTACATCTGTGGTTATTTTTAATGTTGCTGAAAGCTCGTCTCATTTGCCAGTCCCTAACAAGCCTGGAAACAGAGATCCATCAAGATAAAGACACGCCGGTGGCATACCTGGTTTTTATTATTTGTATTTAATAGCATGAATGCTGAATAAGTGCTGGATAAAACCATAGGTATGGCTATGCTGGAAAAATACTTGGCCTTGAAATGTAATCTTAACAAATTATTTCTTCGTGGATATCCAGGGAGTGGAAAGTAATTTAATGTCACAGATTGTGACTCAAAATTGTGGATCCACAAATTCTAATCATTAGTGCAGATGACAAAAATTAGAAATGGCATACTGACTAGAGCTGTTGTTTACTGAGGTGCAGTGGGAATAAGGCAGGTGATAAATTGGGCTACAATTGTATGCTGTCTTTATCAGCATCAAGCCAGGTATGTGGATTCACAAATCATGTTTTGGCACCTTCATAGTAGATCTGCCATGGACCTGTGAATACCTGTCTGCTTATCTTGCTTAAAAATTTTTCAGTTAGTTTCAAGTTCCTTGTGGACAAAGATATCTGACCTATTTGTGGGGACCTTAGAACTGCTTTAAAAATGGTGAAAAATTTCTTTGGTTGAGCCTTCAAGAGGTCTCCTGGATTAAGGACATTAACCACAGATCTCAGTCCCTACATTTATGCTGTGAATAGAAAGCTTCCTCATTGTAATGGTAGAAGTCGCTGGAATCTTCCAGACTGAACAACAAATCAGTCCAAGATTGGAGTGTCCATGCCAAATGGCATGGGCATTTAACACAGACAGAAAAGATCTGCAAATCTCTTGAGCGGCTGCATGTGCCAGCACCATGGGAACAAAATGTAGCTAAACACCTGTAGTATTTCATCCTAAGCCAAGCTGTGATCTCAAACGATCTAAGAACTGCCACAGTGACTTCTGCATATTTCAGAAAGAGCATTCATCTCAAGCCTTTTTGATATATGATGGCGGGAAGATGGCAGCGGATTAAACTTCCAGAGTGGGGAGCTGGACACCAAAAAAAAGTGAGTTAGCACAGTTCTGCCCCTGTTCTTTGCCTCCTTTCTGTTTTATTTATTTATTTATTTATTTAAATTTAACTATCATTCCTGATGCTATTGAAAAAAAAAAACAAACCCAAACCCCAAACCCCAAACCAAAAATGGATTCACACATTTTCTTCTCCAGATCTTTTATTTTTATCTTGAATAAACAACCTCCGGACACTGAATTTCAGATGATGCTGAAAATTCAAGTGACTGTTGCACCATCTGTGCAGAGGAGTGTGAGGCTGTCTCTACACTTATCCTCCCAGTTGTCTGTTTCTCCACCTGTATAGAAACATTTTTTTTATCTTTTCTATAAACAGAACTCTTGTTCTCAGTGGTAAGTATGTGATGTAAAAGTTCCTTGCTGTTTCTTCTTGAGAGACGAGAGGAAGCAGTACCCATCAGTCTCTTAGCCTTGCCCTCAGATCTGTTTTGTGAGCATCTACTTCTTGACAATCCATGTTTCTAGGTTTGACGTTTCTCTAACCTGGAAGATGTACTCTAGGGTGCAGGAATTTCTGGTTGCATGCTCAGGGTGTGCTCTGGAGGGCAGCTGAGGTAAGATGTGCTCTGGCCTGGATATGTTTCCCTCATAGCTTCATGTACGACCAGTCTGGTGTTTGATCATTGGACAGTCCCATGAGATCCCATGTGGACTGATGGCCTTTCACAGCCGCTCATTGGGATTTGCAAAAGTAGTTAGAACTTCCTTTTTCCACCTGTCTCCTCAGGCAGATATACTGTATGCTGTGGAACCTCTTAAAGACCCTAAATGCTGTGGCATGCAGGGTAGAAATGCCCACTGCCTGGACAAGTGGGATTGCTGTGCTTCCAATTCCAGGTAAAATTTCCCCATCCCCGACTCCAATTTACTGGTACTTTGGTTCTCCCTGCAGGAAAATTCGAGAAAGACTAGATTCTCCCAGTTCTTTTTCCAGCAAGACTGAATTCAGGCAGAAAACTCAGATGCTTTATTTCTCCTATGAGGTGTGTTAGGAAAACAGATGCTCTTTGAACTTGGCTCAGGACCTGCTTGCTGGTGCTCCCAGTCTTACAGAATCATAGAATTATTTAAGTTGGAAAAGACTCTTAATATAATTGAGTCCAACCATTAACCTAACGCTGCCAAGTCCACCACTAAACCATGTCCGTAAGTGCCACATCTGCATATCTTTTAAGTACCTCCAGGGGTGGTGACTTATCCACTTCCCTGGGCAGCCTGTTCCAGTATCTGACAACCCTTTCAGTGAACAATTTTTTCCCTCATATCCAATCTAAAGCTCCCCTGCTGCAACTTCAGGCCATGTCCTCTTGTTCTATCATTTGTTACCTGGGAGAAGACCAACACCCTCCTTGCTACAACCTCCTCGCAGGTAGTTACAGATAGCAATAAAGTCTTCCTTAAGTCAAGTCTCCTTTTCTCCAGGCTAAACAACTCCAGTTCCCTCAGCTGCTCCTCATAAGTCACGCCTCTTTTCTTTGTAGACCTTGGAAGGAGGTTGGGCTCCCTTTTTTGACACAGCCACTGGGTAGTCCTTTGTAGTGGCACAGTGGTTTGAGCACAGCCTACTCTGGTCAAGACCTAGGGAGGTGGTAGGTTGTCCAGATCAGTAACTGCTCCTGTAATCCTTATGGGCACCCTGCTAGCTTGTGCCAGAAAGTGGCCATGGTTTCTCACTTGGGCTTATTTTCTTCCCCAGCAAGCCCAGGGAACTTCCAAATCTGACTGGTTGATGGAAAGATTTTAGACACTTCAAGTCTGTTTAGCACTGAAAGAATTTACCCATTTGGTTTTGGTTACTTTGATTTTTAGCATTTTCTTACCCGTACTTTAATGCAATGGGGTAACAATACTCTTTAAATAAGTCCTCAGCTAATGCTAAATAGAAGTGTCTGTATTTGCAGAATCTTTTTTTAATCTATTTCTATGAATGTATCTGAAGTTTTGCTCTTTATAGAGCTTTTATGTGGCATGGTTATATTTCAAATGTAAGCTAATGTGTTGTTACCTTTATTTGAAATTTTGTCACTGTAGAAGTAATATCCATTGCAGAACATGGGCTTGATCTTGCAGGCAGAAATGTAATAAGAAAGCTCTTTGGGTTGAAGTTAGTTGAACTGAGAGACATATGAGAGTGTGGAAAGTGTCCTTATGTGAATAAACTTTAAGAGCATTTTCTATGATAATAACTGTGTTTAGTAAGTAATTGCAAAACCTTAGGAAAAACTTGAAAAGTAATTACACAATGACAGTAGTGACTTCTTGATATTAAAACTATTTTTCATGTTACCGTATTATGCCAATATGTTAAATCTCTGGGATACTGTGGCAAAATGTATTTTTAAAAAAACTCAGTAGAGAAAAACATCTAAGCTTACCCTTTTTCTTCATTAACCAGACCTCTAAAATGAACACTGTCTTTCAATGTGCTGAATATGTGCTCCCTGGTTCAAAGTTTCTGATCTTTACTTTTAAACAAGTTCCATCTTGGTGTTTTTCTTGATTACAGCCAGATTCTCAAATAATTATGTCAGAAGTAAAGTGATGAGAAAAAGCCACCTTTGAACTTCCATAAAAAAGTGACAGTCAAAATATGTAACTCGGTATTAAACAGCTCAGAGAATCAAATGAATATTGACTTCCATGGGCCTGTATGAGTATAAGGGAGGCCATAATTTCACTTTTGTGTTACAGTGCAGTTTAATCTGAAAAGCATGTCTGTGAGTCCTGTGAAGTAATGTATTATCCATAATGTTTAACTGATGGAGCTCTTTCAACAAGAACATATTTTGAATATATTTAATCTGCAAAGCATAAATTTTTCGTATTTTACGCAATTTATCTACATGTATCCACATTTTTGGATGTTGCATAAATAGCAGTTGCATTTGTTGGAGAGTTTCTTTAAGATTATTTTTGAAAATAAGAGGAGGAAGGATTTTAAGAACATCTGAAAAAACAGCTAAACTAAGTTATTAAGCTGCATCTTTGGAGATGAATTCAGTATATGTAGAATAAAGCATGAAAGAAGAATATGTTGATCACTACATTTACATTACAAATATTCTAAATGATATGAGTAGGCGCTAATTAGCTGTGGAGCCTGAAATAATTAGTTTCATCAAGATACAAACTTTTTCTCCCTTTGCCGCATATTGTCTCAGCCCTGTTCTGAAGGGACACTTCAGGGAGCAGAGTGTAATTAACTGTCATTGCTCTCTGAACATGGTTATCTTCTGTGCCTGTCAGCTAGTGCCATTGGGTAGAACAATTTTGTAAGTGCACCAGCTGAGTATTGTAGCCACTAATAACTGGGTTGGACTGTCTTTTTTTTTTTGTTTTTTTCATAGGCTGTTAATTGTCTTAAAGTAGAGCTAGCTACCCTTGGTAATTGTCAGCCTGAGAGGAGATCGAGATGGTGCTGGAGGATGAAAAGCATGACAAGACCATTCATGTTTGCTGACCCCCTTGTGAGCTCTCTAAACACCTGCTTATTAAATATATGGTAGTATGCACAGACAGATTTTATATGAAATGGAGTTAATGATATCAGAGGATATAAATCAATGGAAGGTAAATTGAGAAAGCTGTCTATATAACAAACAAGGATGTATAAAGAAATGGGAATTGCTGCTCACTGTTCAGGTTTGGTGCAAGAGGTCTGCATGGGGCTCATTCGTGTATATAAAATACACATGCGCACACATCCTGATACTGCTAATTGTGTTTTTGGCAGGGATAGGTGTCTGTCTTCTCTCCCATGGCGTACGATACAGTAGGAATGGTCGCAGGCTCATGGGGTTCCCTGGCTACGTATTTGCTGCACAGTAGCTCAGTTAGAGGTTGTTCCCTGTTGGTCTGAGATGGACACTACCTTTAAAAATCAAAAGAGCAGTATCAAAGAACATGCAGAGAAGAGAAACCTTAAATACAAATGTTACTCCATCAGTATCTAGCCATTGTGTTAGGGCTTTGACTATCCCTGGAAACCTCTCTTTTCCATTTCTTTTGCCTTCATTTGGAAGTGGTGGTGATAGGACCAGAATTGTTTACAGTGTTCATCATGCATTGAGCTGGGATTATGATGTTCTCTCTTGTTTATTTTTTTCCCACGGTCTGCATTTTGTGTTGGTTTTGACTGCTGGTGAGCACCAAAGTGATGTTTTCACAGGTCCACCTATGATAAACATCAGATATTTCCATTTCTAAGTGTTAAAAGTCAACCAAGGGCCTGTTGTCATGTGTATAAAATAAGAATTGTTTTGCTTGAGCTGTATTACTTCACATACATGTCCACTAAAATTCATCTGCCATTTTCTTGCTCAACAGTGACAATTATGAGATTCTTTTATAATTCTTCACAGTTGGCCCTTATCTTTGTCAGATTGCTATTCACCCCTTTTCCCAAGTTGTTTATGGATATACTGAAAAACCTACACCCTAGGATTACTGAGGACTTCTGTGGGGACTTCGAGACCTTTATTTTTAACAAATTTTCCTAGGATAGATTCCAGGTCTATTGGTACTTCCCTCAGTCTTTGGGAAGGATCCCAAGGGAGATGGGGGTTACTTCATATTCCTGTCTTTGGATACTAGGGCACTTTTGGGTAGGAGTTATGTGTTACTACAGTTTTAGCTGTTTCTCCTTGGTGTCCCATTGGCCTTTCTGGTGAACCTTAGCTGCTTGTGGTAGTTCTTTTCTCTCTAATGTCTTACACTGGTACTTCAATTTGAGACAGATCTTCTGATGTGTTCCCCTGTATAAAATATTTTGGAATCAGAATTACTACATACTGAATACAGATACAAAAAAACCCAGCAACTCCTTTTTCGCTACAGTCTGCTCTTCTCTAGCTGTTCTTTTTAATACCTGCATCATCTGTTTTCTTAGAAATCCTTTATCAGGCTGCCAACTTCTGATTAAGTTTCAAAAATAATAATTTATTACTTAGTTTATACTCTTAAAAATGATTTCTCAAGCTCTTTTCTTGGCTTGCATTACTGAGTCTTTATATTAATCCTGATAAATTTTATGATCCTTTCTATTATCCTTTTTAAGATAGTTTTCAGAAACTTCCCTGCTTGGATGTTCAGGCATTCTGGTTGTGTTTTGGTCTTTCTCAAGTAGTTTTTGGGAATTGACCAGCTTTTGGCCTGTGCCTCTGAGTTTTACAGTGTCTTCAGGCCAACTACAAAGATTTTAATATGGAAGCCTCTAGCTCCTCCTTTCAATTTTAGTGTTTTCAATTTTAGTCTTAGGATTTTGCCTCTCATTTGTTTGATTAACAAGCTTTGTCAATGTTAGAAGGCAGTTTCTCAACAGTAGTATTTTACAAGCCAGGTTCTTTCCACTTCTTGAGATTAGATTGAGGATTTCTCTTTCTTTGTATGGGTGGGTTTTTTTTTTTTGTTTGTTTGTTTATGCCTTTGTTTTGGTTTTCAGACACAGACAGTGGTCTCAGCTTCCATCTGCTGTTGTGATCCTTAACCAATCTAACTGTGAGTCACTTGACCTGTTTTGTTTTCTTCTTTGACAGCCTTTCTTATCTCTGCATTTCTTAGCTCAAGTAGTTTTCATCCTGGTTGGAGGATGTCCTCTCACTCATTCTTTTTTTTTTTTTTTAATTAGCTTTTGCTTGTTCAGTGTAGCTTTTTGGTTCATAGGAACTTCATGTTAATTCTCCTGGATTGTTAATATAAACCTTTCATCAGTCCCTGCTGAAGTGTACGGCTTTCAGGCTTTTCTACATTGTCAATGTTCTTCTGGTGGCCTTTTATCCACCAGTTTTCAGTAAGACTACTGTGTAAATACTGTTGCTTTAACAACAGGCATTTTAGTTCCTCCATCTAGCTTCTTAGGCTTTTGGGGTTTATATAGAAGAGCATATGCTTTCACTTGAGTGTTTTATTTCTCTGCAAATTTTTTTTAAATTATCTGTCTGTTCTGGCTTTTCTTTACCATTTTCTTCTAGCTTGAGTTTAATCAACTTCTGCGCTTTCCTTTAGTTGAGATATACAGGTCTCCATGACATCAATGCTTCTCTTAAGCCACATACTATGTTTCTATAACTTCTTCAGTTTTAATGTTTTCTGATGATCTTTGAAGTGCTTGCAAACCCATTCTTTTCTCATTTAAACTTGGCTGCCTTCTAGAGGCTCCTTCCCTATTCCTAAAATTTCCCCATTTCTTTGAATTCCTTAACACATTTCCTTAGCTGCTTATTGAACCTTTGCTTGTCACCCTGTCTCTGTTACAGAATCATAGAATAGTTAGGGTTGGAAAGGACCTCAAGATCATTTAGTTCCAGCCCCCCTGCCATAGGCAGGGACATCTCACGCTAAACCATGCCACCCAAGGCTCTCTCCAGCCCAGCCTTGAACACTGCCAGTGATGGAGCATTCACAACTTCCCTGGGCAACCCCTTCCAGTGCCTCAGCACCCTTTCAGTAAAGAACTTCCTCCTCATATCCAATCTAAACTTCCCCTGTTTAAGTTTGAACCCGTTACCCCTTGTCCTATCACTACAGTCCTTAATCAAGAGTCCCTCCTTAGCAGCCTTGTAGGCCCCCTTCAGATACTGGCAGGCTGCTATGAGGTCTCCACGCAGCCTTCTCTTCTCCAGGCTAAAGAACCTTTCTAATTTGTTTTTATATTTATATTTAGAAAGTGTTTCACTGATATCAGTAAAAAGTTATTTTAGTAGGAATTTGATATAGTAAATGGTTTGAGTTAATTCAAAGCATGTGATATTTCAGACCCTAGCAGGAGTCCTCTCTATATAGATTGCTGAATTCCAGTAGATGAAGAGAATAAAGGAAAAGGTAGCAAAAGAATGAGGGACCATGTTAAGGGACTTTATGCTAAACCCAGTATTTTAAATGCTTGTTTGTTCCTTTTATAGAGTACTTTGTCAGGCTGTAGGGTTTTATATAAAACAGTGAAATGCTTTACAGCAGCTTTGCTGTTTAAAATTAAACTGAGGGCATGGCATTATCTGGAAAAGGGAAGAACAGGATGCAGAATGAAAGAAGGTTGTGGGTTTTGGAAAAATGAAAGTGATTCTTCAGATTTTACTGGTGATAAGATTATCACATACTCCTGAAGAATTTATGGGCCTTGGGAAAATTTCTAACAGTAGACTTTTTAATTTCTTCAGTAATTTAAAGACAGCAAGACAGAAAATGCTCAGGAATACAGGTCTGCCAGGCAAGATCCATGTGTTGCAGTTGCAGGCTTAGCCATTATTTCAGTAGTGTCATGCTGGTGTTTTGATTCCACTGCCTCTTGTATATTTTAATTTCTGAGATTATCAATAAAAAAATAAGGAAAAGTGGTGGTTTTTGTTTTGGTTTGGTTTGGGATTTCTCACTGCCTCCTTGGGAAATGGTTATGGTAACTGAATAGTCAGCCTGCAGGATTTGTTTTTGTATCCAGCATCATCTTTTAACCTGCTAAATACACTGGCGGCTGCAATAATTGATCAGTAAGCTGAAAGTTTTAAATGTCTTTCTCTCAAAGTTACAATTTTATAAACATTAATCTCCTGTGAAGTAATAGGATAATATTGTTAAAAGTAGTTTCCAAATAAACTGCTGCCTTCCAAGCCTCCTTTTGTTGACCTGACATTAATATGTATTTTAAAGACAGGACTTTGAAAAATCCCCTAGTACATATTCAGGCCTTCTGGAAAGGATGCAGATTGTAATAACAATTCTTTTCTTGTACTTTTTTAGTTGCCTAATGAGTGTCCTATTCTGCCTTCAAATTTCAATTTTCCCTCAGAATTCACACAGTGTACTTGCTTGTGACACTGCAAGCAAGTTATTGTGTAGTCAGCTCAAAGAGGTGATGTCCTACCGCAGTCAAGGAGGTTGCATGCAGTTACCTGTAAGGGAAGCTGCTGCATTGTGGTCTTTGTTTTTTTTCTCTGCACATATTTAACTGAAAAAAAAAAGGCAAAATTGTGCAGTGGGCAACGAGCAGAAGGGAGAGAGTGGAAATGAAATTTTAGATTTAGTGATCCAAATGGCTCAGCTGAGAGTTGAGGTTAGCATATGCTCAAAAAAAGGAAATTGCCTGATTAGCTGTTACTTTGGAACAAAGATTTTGATGGATTGATCTAACGACATAATACATATAAAAATATCTAGCTGTATGAGCATACATATGCTCTAAACTGGAATCTGAATATTTTTGATGTATTATAAAACAAGATCATTCTAAAAAGCACAATACTTTTATATTTTTACTGACGGGGGAAGTATGCTGTTGAAATGCATGTGGTTATTCATGCTGATGTATGTGTAGCATCATCATTATAGTTGAAATACCAATTTGCCGTCATTTCAATCCGTGGTTTTCCTGAGTCTTGGCTTCCTACAGGAGCTTGTGGATTCCTTCTGTGCTGTGACCTGGACTGCATGACAGATGGTGCAAGAAACTTAATGTTGTCCTGTCACTGGCAGACAGTCTCATTTCTCTGATCTTGCAACAAGAGTTTTGCAATGCCACTTAGAAGTACAGAAGTCAAAGGTTGAAGTTAAATACTTTTGGTGCTATCTGGGCTGACATTTGTAGTGACAGTATTAAATCAATTCACTGAAACAAATTGCAGAGATGGGAATGATCAAAAATCACAAAATTCAGAGACATAAATCAGTAGCTCTTACTACTCTTAGTTAGGTTTTATATTTTGTCGCTTACTATGCAAGATTACATGTATCTTAATACAGCTCAGTACTCATGCAGTCACTTATCTCTATGCCTAACTTTAAGCCTGCAAATTTGTTTTCAGTACAACTACCCAAGTGCTTAAATGCCTTCATGAGTGTATTTAATATTTGGAAGATTAGCATTTGCATTTCAAAGTTAGCACCATCTCTTCCAGCTTCTCAATTCTTCTTTTGCTCATATATTTGATCATCAGTGCTGAAATGTGTGACTTCCTATACTTAAAAGGGAAGAAAGAAGAATTGAAAGAGGGGCTGGTTTTTGTCCGGCAGGGTAGAGTACATGAAAGATAATCTGTAGTCTGCACAATCAATCAGATGCAGACATAATTTCATCATGGTGTGTCCCTTGCTTTAAACCTGCTGGTGTGGTAGCTGGTCCTGGGCTGGAGGCCATATGGAGCTGAGTAGAACCGCAGCTAACGTGCTCTGCAGAAGGGCAATATACGCCTCCCTTCTCCTCTTCATAAATGTGAAGGTGGTTGGTTGAGGTTCTCTAGTGGGCCTATGTGTACTAGGGGCTGCCCAGTGCTGTTGTATGTGCAGGCATGTTGGTGCTGGGTCTGCAGCCAGTAGTGGCCAGACTCCAGTGCAGCAGGTTGGGGGTTGCAATGTGCAGTGTGCATGGAGTCAGGGCTGCAAGGAAAACAAAGAAGCTTGAACAGAGGATGGGGAGAGAATGTTATTGCAAGTGTATCTGTAGATGTTGGGTTCTAAAACCTATTAAATCTGAGGAAAACAAACAAAATCCCAACCAACAAAATACTGCTGACACCATATGGAAATTTTTGTAATTTTTTTTGTAAATTTGCATATCTAGCAGTAAATTTTAAGTTTTGCTCTAACTGTAGCAAGTCTTTTGCACATAAGAAAGAAAAAAAATTACATAAAGAAGCTTTTAAGCAAAATGTGAAGTACTTAAGTTGAAAACACATAAAAAAGACTTGTCAGGGCACTAAGGAAGAAACTACGAAACAAAGGAAAAAGAAATGCTATGTCTTGTGCTTAGATATCTCACACGCCATCAAATTGCTACATTCAAATTACTCCCAAGATTTCACCAGAGTGAAAAACGAATACAAGGCTTTTCTGCATGAAGTGTATGGTTACTGGAGGATTTTATGCTGTTGCAGCAGTAGCATTTGGGGCACACTTTTGTAATCCTTTTTGGTACAAATGAGACTGTTAGAATTCATAACAGCTGGGGGAACGAGTAAAATCCTATGACCAGACTTTGATGTAGTGTTGTTGTAATTCAGCTAGAGATACTTTTGATCACATGCAGGCATTTAAAATCAAATATTTATTCTTTTTTATTGCATCCATCACTAGGTGATTTAAAGATATTACTGTAGAAACTCCTATGTAATTTTTGTAAATAAATTTAAATATTATTTATTCTGAATCTCTCTTCAAGTTATATTCTAGTCTTTACTCTGGGTGTTAGGGCATTTTGAAGTAAGCAGCTGCTGTCAGAAAATGCATATATCCAATCTAAAGCCCCTCCCTACAGATAAGTACTTTGAACAGAAGCAAAATGCCTACTGCCTGGCAAATATTACTGTCAAAAAGGCTTTTACAGAGTTATGGTCACATAGTTGATTTGGGAGCCATTTTGACAGCTGCAGTATTCAGTAGGGATACTTGAATTTCACCTACAAACCACATTAAACACAGAAATGTTTTGAATTGTGGAGCAGAAAGAATATTTCACTAGTGCAGATTGGGGTTGACTTTTAATTTTCTCAGTCCTATGGGCCCGCTGCATTACTGTATTGTGATTTACAGTTTTCTCAATCTGCTTCAAATAGTATCATATAATCATTGAATAGTTTGGGTCACCTAGTTCCATAGATGGCAGCATCCTCCACTAGACCCTGTTGCTCAAGGCTCTGTCTGACCTGGCCTTAGACACTGCCAGGGACGGGGCATCCACAATGTCTCTGGGCAACCTATTCCAGGGCCTCATGACCCTCACAATAAAGAATTTCATCCTAATATATAATCTAAACCTACCTTCTGCCAGTTTAAAGCCATTCCCCCTTGTCCTATTGCTGCATGCCCTTGTAAGTAGTCCCTCTCCATGTTTCTTGTAGGCCCTGTTTAGGTACTGGAAGGCTGCTCTAGGGTCTCTCTGGAGCCTTCTCTTCTCCAGGCTGAATAAGCCCAACTCCCTCCAGCCCTCTGATCATCTTCATGGCCCTCCTCTGGACTTGCTGCAACAGGTCTATATCCTTCTTATGTTGGGGGCGCCAGAGATGAACACTATTCTTGGTGTGAGAAGAGAGCAGAGAGGGAAAATTGGCTCCCTCAACCTGCTGGTCACTCTTCTTTTGATGCAGCCTAGGATGTAGCTGGAAGTGCACACTGCTGGATCGTATTGAGTGTCTTGTCAATCTCTTGTTGGCAAGAGGTATTTCCCATGTTATGTGAATTTGCATAGAAGCATTTAAGTTGAACACCTGATGAAGCCGATTTACTGTCTGGAGTACCTGGAACTCCTTTGTACTGCTCTTCAGGTGCTCTCCTGCTGACTTGTGACTGCTCTGCAGGTTCTGGGCATCTCTTGCTGGCACTGGCATCAGAGTAGGAGTGGGTTAGATTGAGGTTTTCCTTCCCCAGCAACTTTTGTTTAAAGTGCTCTTCACCAGCTTGACAAGTCCATGACCAAAGATGCTCTTTCGCTTCTCTGACAGATGGACTCCATCCATCCCCAGCAGACAAGGTTTCTAAAAGCGAGTCCCATGGTCTAAGTAGCGGAACCCCTGACTGTGGCACCAGTCCTGTAACCATTCATTGATGTGCCAGATTTGACTGGCCTTTTCAACTCTCTTCCCTTTGATTAGAAGAACTGATGAAAAAACTACCTGCACTCCAGAGTCCCTTACTGCTTTGTGATTCTTCCTTATACTCCTCAGATTGCTCGTGGCTGAATCACTGGTGCCCACACGAAACAACAGCAGTAGATAATAGTGGACTGTACAAGGCTTGGTTATCTCTTGGTGACACCCATGATACGAGCTCCCAGTGAGCATCGCACCTATCTGGAGAGTGCATCAGGTTAGCACATGGCAGCTTCTGTGCACCTTAGAAGAGAGTTACCTATCACCCATCACCTAGCTGTGCTGGTTGTTATGCACAAGGGTGAGGAGGGCTATCGCACTCACCACCAGCATCTCTCCTGTTGTGGCAGGTCTTTCCTCTTCATCCTGAAGAGCAGCAAAGTGGTTCTGCACCTTTAGAAGGTGCTTCAAGGGAAGCCTTTTCCTCCTGCAGGTTCTTGCTGTTGCAAGTTTCTATTCCTTCTGTGCGCTGGTGGGGGAGTTTTTTGGCTGTTTGGCCATAGCTGTAGGTCCACTGCAGTCTGCGCTTGGAACCAGCTGTCTAACTCCTTCACAGCCTCCCTGATGTTACGCAGCCTTCCCTCTGCCTCCTGCAGCTCAATTTAGTAAAAGAAGCACCATGCAGTAGTGCGGTTAATAGTTGTTTATGAAGTCACTACTCCACATAACAGCTTCTTGCAGTGAAAGAAATCTTATTTTGATTCAAATCACTTTTGATATTCAGTCATGTCGTTCTGAGATCTCCATGTGCTATCAGTTTAGAGTCTATGATTCTTGTCTGACCTTTAAGTATATTAGGTTTTAACTTTGTTTTCATTTTCCTCTGTTTCCAGGAAGTTGAAGAACACGTGGCATTTTTAATAACTGTTCCAACTGCCCTAGCAATATTCTTTGCTATATTTATCCTTGTCTGCATAGAACCTGTATTTAAGAAGCTGCTTCGTGTATTTTCTCTGGTGGTCTGGGCATGTCTTGTTGCCATGGGATATCTCTTTATGTGTTTTGGAGGAATCATCTGTCCCTGGGACCAGGTAAGACTGTTATTATTATTAATTTTACTATCATTGGGTACATTTCCAAGAAACATTCTATGCAAAATCATTCACATTCATTTTTATGGGATATCTCATAAAATGTTTTTGTGACTAAGTGTTTGCATGCATTTATAAATACCAAAGAGAGGTACATGCTTAGGACAGGGAAATATTTGAAGGATTTTTTGTGGTTTTTAAGCTCCTTTGCATGATGAACATTTGATTCCAGTCTTCAACTTCTTGCTGTTGTGAATATTTGATTACAGTGACCAAATAACCTGTCAGAAATGCTACTTTGGTTCAAGAGCACTCATGCTATCTTCTTCATCTTAGAATGTTCAATTTCTCTGTGCTGGTGTTCTGTGGTTTTCAAGATGTTCTCTAGCAACATATGAGAAAAAAGGATTGGGACTTTCCTCAGATTTCTAAGGAAATTTATGAATTTGATAGGTGGACCACATGGTGGATAAAGAACTGGCTGAGTGGCCACACACTGAGTTGTGGTCAATGGCTCAGTGTCTAGCTGGAGACCAGTAATGAGTAGTGTTCCTCAGGGATCGGTGCTGGGACCGGTCTTGTTCCAAGTCTTTGTTGGTGACATGGACAGAGGGATTGAGTGCGCCCTCAGCAAGTTTGCTGATGACACCAACTTGTGTGGCTGGCTTGATACACTGGAGGGAAGGAATGCCATCCAGATGGACCTGAACATGCTTGTGGGGTGAGCTGATGCCAACCTGATGTTTAAATATGCCAAGTGCAAGGTCCTACAGCTGGGTCGGAGCAATCCCAGGCACAGCTACAGG
>JAOEHX010055554.1:0-26364 GCA_025448015.1 Bolborhynchus lineola
TACTTATGTATTCAAAAGTTAAATATTTATTCTGTAAGACAGACAGCAGAGACAAACAGTAGCACTGCAAATGCTGAGGGGCATGTGAGTATCACTCAGGTCACATATGTCAACTCTATTCTCTCAACAAAGAGTATGTAACCCAAATGACTTTAATGCTTTCCACATACAATTATTTGTATTGTGAAATTAAAGCAGAGACTTTTAAACTGCGCTGATGTTACTCTGTATTACCTGTTACATGTTAAAAAAGACCTTCACAGTTTGTCTTCTTATTGTACAGACCTATTTTCAAGCTCACTAGCATTCTGGTTTTTTTTTGGTGGGCTTTGTGTGGTTGGTTGTCTATTTGTTGCTATTTGTTTTGCTCATAGGTATTTTAACATTGTATTAGGACCGTATCTTCTTCAAAGTCTTGAAGTTCACTTCACTGGCATAAATCAATTAATGGAAAAAACTCCAAACAAACAAAAAAACCCTTTAAAGCAATATATGGTAAAGCAGGATAACTACTTCATTAAAAATGGAGTTCTAACTTCAAATGCATTCATAATTAAAATAGTGAAGTTTTAGAAATGAAACTTGAGGTAGTGCAATATTAGCTTCTTGCAGTAAACAGTCATGTTAAAAACATTCTCTATTTCATTAACTTAGCACACTAAACCATATAACGCTGATTTATGTTGTTAGTCTACATATATTAAAATATTTATCAAGAGTATTTTGAAAATAAGATCATTAACAAATTGCTGCATCTTAATTTATTCCTTTGCCATTCAGCATACTGCTAACGTAAAATTAACAGACAGAAATAATAAGACATTTTGTGAAGACCGTCTCAAACAGGCCTGTTGGCATTTTAAGCCAAAGATGCCACAAAAGTAAGTAAATAGATGATCTGAAAAGTAGCAATGAGTGAAAAGAAAGTGCTCAGAACACAAAAGAAGGAAATTATATTTCTCTCTCCTTCCTCCTGCAAAAAATTCCTCTTTTAAATGATTTTGAACATTTTATCTTCTCGTGCATAATAAATCTGCCCTGAGGAAATGAATACAGACTTTAATCTGAACTGTGCATATTATTTGGACTTCTCTGCAAAGGAAGTATGGTTAATGGACGCATATTTTTAAGAAAAATCAGATGGAATGCACTGGAAAATAGGGACCCTTACATTAAATGATCTTAGCAATGAAGTGACAACAACACATTGAACTTAAAAAAGTCTGAACTCAACCTTAAGTCCGACTCATTACCACCTAATTGATTTCAGTATTTACCTATATTTATTTCCTGCACTTCTCCCTGAGTTTGCTACAAGTGTTAAATACTACAGTGATTTTGCATCTCTCCATTGTAAAGTGGGACCAAGACTACACTCTTCAAAGATCATTGAAGAGACAGCAGATACTAAGAATTATAAGAATCTCTGACCTTCGCCAGGTTCATTTCAGAAAATTGCTTTAACTACTTCTGAAAGGATCTGCTCTATTGTAATGTAACAGCTGAGGTGAAAGGTTCTTTATCACATTTCCAGTGCCTAGATCCATCCAGCCCTTCCTCTATGACTTCTTTTCTACCTTTTCTCAGTGAGTTTTTTATTCATTAAAGTACAAGATGAACAGCACTGACTGAGCTAAACAGAGTATCCAAACTGTGCAAGTTTCTTACTCCAGCTCTACTGATTCATCCTTTTCTCTTGCCCTGCAAACTACCTTATTATTCTAGTTCTTGGTCTCCCTTGTGTAGAGACTGCCAATCATACCACAGCTGCAGTGCTTTTTATAACCTGTGAAAAAAATCAAGATGAAGGTGAGACTACCCAATTCATTTTAACTGTTAGGTCTCCTGTGGAGAAAGAATTTTTTTTTTAATTGGCTCCACTAACTTAGGAAATGATGACAAGTTCCTGTGAATTCATTCAGATTTCTTCTATACAACATTTTTTTCCACAATAATACCCCAACAAATTACATTCTTAAAAGTATCTTTCAAAGGAAATATGGGCCTTTTGTGAGATTTTCCTCCTTTTCTGGGGTTTTCAAGACACCTAAATCATTCCTTTCTAGACACCTAAATCGTTCAATAGCAATTACACCAGCTATGCTTAATTCTCAAAGCATTCAGCCAGTAGCAGGCTGATAGAATGTTTGTGCGCATTTGCTTAATATGCACACTGCAAAAAAATATACCTTTTTTAGTATGTATGAACAAGATTTACTAAAATAAGGAAGAGTAACTGCCATAGAACAGAAAACCATCTCGCTCTGTCCATCCAAGTACTGAGTGACAGGATCATGTTCCTGAAGCCATGGCACCTGAAACTCCTGTGACAAGGGCTAAGGTTTCATCTCTCCTTATCTGGATGAAGTGCTGGCAACCCGTGCTTCTGGTATCTAAAGTGAATCTATAACAAAGCTGGAGGGGAACTTTTGACAAAGACATGTAATGGCAGGACAAGAGGGAATGGCTTTAAACTGAAAGAGGGAAGATTTAGGTTAGATATTAGGATGAAATTATTCACTATGGATGTGGTGAAGCAAAGAAACAGGTTGCCCAGAGAAGCTCTGACTGCCCCATTCGTGCACTGGTCAAGGCCAGGTTGGACAGGGCTTTGAGCAACCTGCTGGTCTAGTGGAAGGTGTCCCTGTCCATAGCAAGAGGGTTGGAACTAGATTAGCTTTATGGTCCCTTCCACCCCAAACCATTGTATGCTTCCTTGATTCTATGACTCCAGCCAAGAGCACAATTTAGGCTTTTCTTGGGTCTCGTTCACGCATCAAGCCAGATTCAGGAAACTATGTGCCTTCCCTCATCTGCAACCCAACCAAAAAAAAACATGTGTCCTAAGGAAAGGTTACCTGGGTCTATTAACTACCTGATAAATCAAGCAGGTTCTCCCACTCATATCAGGATCATATGCACCATTAGGCATTTTCAGGCATAACTCCTCTTTGGATGATAACTGAGCTGTAGCACTCTCAAGGAAGTTCAGCCAGCCTTAAGTTTCAGAATTCAGATTATAAGAATGAAAACAAATTAAACAATTAAGTTCTTAGGATAATGCTTGCCAGGTTAGCGCAAAAAAAAAAAAAACAAACAAACCTGCATCCAATGGTATCCTAGCACATCTGTGTCTCTAAACCAATACCAATCAGAAAATGCTTTCTTGCACATACTTAACCACAACTACAAAATACAGGCTATATACACAGTGAGGGGGACTGACAACTGGCTCAATGGCCAGGTTCAGAGTGTGCTGAGCAGCCATGCAAATTCTAGTTGGAGGCTAGTGACTAGTAGTGTACCCATGGTGCCAGTACTGGTTGCAGCTCTTTTTTAACATCTTAATTAAGCATCTTGATGATGGGGCAGAGTCTACAAGCAGCACATTTGAAGATGACTGGGAGGAGTGGCTGATATGCCAGGGGGTCATGCTGCCATCCAGAGGGACCTCAACAGGATAGAGAAATGGGCTGTCAGGAATCTCATGAAGATCAACAATAAGAACTGCGAAGTCCCGCACCTGAGGAGGAACAACCCCATGCACCAATACATGCTGGGCATGACTCAGCTGGAAAACAGCCTGCCGGAAAAGGACTGAGGGTCCTGGTGGATGCCAGGTTGAACATGAACCAGCAATGTGCACTTGCGGAAAAGGTGAATGGTGGGCTGGGCTGCATCAGTAGTGTTGCCAGAAGGTGGAGGGACATGATTCTTCCCCTTTTTCCAGCACCAGGGAGGCCACACCTAGAGTCCTGTGTCCAGTTCTGGGCTCTCCCATATAAGGACATACTGGACACAGTCCACCAAAGAACCACTAAGATGATGAAGATACTGGGATGTACCTCCTATGCAGCAATTCATAATGATCCTTTGAATCACATGGAAATAAGTGGTTTGGGCAAAGAGTCCTCAAACAAAGAAGATATTCAAGGCAACCATTAGAAACTAAGGAATATTATTACTCTCTTTTCACCAGTTTGTCAGTCAGCTTCAGAAGGTCAGAAAAAAGCCATACTAAAATTGCTGTTAATGAAAGTGAGTCTACAAAACAGGTCACAGGCATCTGGTATTTGAGTTGGAGATTCGTGCTCTTGAGTTAGTCCTACAAGTCTGCCAGTATCTGACTTCCCTTATGTTTATACTGTGCTCAAGTCCCCTGTTGGTTTATAACTCATTAGTCCAAAATTGTAGTAGTTTAAACTTACTTAGGCACATTGCCAGGACATTTGATGTTTGGCCATCACTCTTGATTTACAAGTGAAGCAAGTTCTCTGACACATGATCACATCAGATAGCTATCACATACACTAGAAGATCTGTAAAAAATGACAGTTTTTCTATCAAAAGGGCTACAATTGGAACATAATGAAACCTATTCCTGGTCAAGGATGAGATACATCAGCAGAGCTATTTAAGAAATGCTTGCATAATTGGAGGGTGCAAATAAAGCTAATTCAGCCATTACTAACTACTGAAACACTCAAGAAAATGTTAGGCACAGATTAAAATGTGTTTGAAGCCAACCAAATTTGGCTCATGTTTGCATGAGTACATGATATAAATTATGCACATAATACTTTATATTAGTACATAAATCACGTAAAAGTTCTGTGAATAAGATGAAAATTAAGAAGTTCTTTTCAGTCTCCTTAGATGTGTTGAAAATATCATGAGAATTTAATACGAGCAGCAAGATAATACAATGAGCTCAATGTCTCTCCTGTCTCTCCCATTGACTTGCCTCCAAACAAAATCAAACAACATCTGCCAAATGCCAGCTTGTTCAGCTTGCTAATGAGTTTAAAAATTCAGAGTACGACTGTTGCTCAGCAACTGATAAAGAATACCAGTCACATGGTGCTGTAGTTAATATACAAGAGACCTTTACCCCTCATTTTCTAAAATCCTATGAAAAATAGATTATTGGAAACATTGTTTTTCAAGGGAATTTACTTGCTGCTCTTTTAGTATTGTGCTGTAATTTGTTCTAATGTTCACAAACACCAGGATTCAGGTGACTGAAAGGGTGCTTAAGTTTTTCAATCACATATTGTTTAATTAATGCATTTTGCATGGTGGTGGAATTCTATTCAATTCAGTTGTTTGCTGATCATTTCAACAGATAACCTGAGCCAAAAGCTGAAAAATGCTTTAAGCCTCAAGAACATGCCAGTGAATTTGCCTGACAGGCTGTTAAGCTAAAACTAAATCAAAAACTATAACCAGAAGTGGAAGAGGGGGATCAGAGGACTCAGAAACCGTGGTTTGTGCAGTAGAGACATAATCAGTCTCAGAGAGCAAGACAGGAGGGTAACAGTCACCCTGTCAAGACTGTTTCCTCATCTCAGCTGGACCACTTGAAAAATCTGAAATTGACCATTAATCAATCACTCAATCATGCAGTAATCAGCAGTGACAGGAGGTTATAATGGGAAAAATTTAAATGAGAAATAATAGTATGTTATTGCACCTGACACATGAAAGGCTGCAGTTATGGAAATCCTCTGTGCCAGACGAGACTAACGTGCCCAAGTTGCGTAATTACCTATATTGCTATTTCTCAATGGTGTTTATGCATGAGTTAAAATGTGTTGCTTTGCTAACATCATTAATGTATTTTTACCTTAATACACTTAGACACACTTAGTGCAGGTGCAGAACAAGGCTATGAACTCCAGGGCTGTATTTAATTTCTGGAAGAGAGAATGTTAAAAAAGAGAAAGCTCATCAAAAGGAAGCTGAAAGGGGCAACCTGGAAAATTAAATCTTGCCTGACAGCATGGACTTTTCATAAAGAAAGCACATTGGAAACATAGTGCCAATGCACACCACCCCTTTAGAATAGACTGAAAAGGCACAAAGGGACTGGCTAACTAGCAAGGTAAAGGAGGTTATTAGAAGCAAGAAGGCATTTCAAAAAAGCCAGAGCTGAGTTTAAACAAAGAAAATAACTGTGGCAGATAAGGCAGACCAAAAAATAAGTTTGAGAATTAGCTAGTAAAAGAGATCCAGAGGTAATATGTCTTTTTCTTTCCCAAACAAATCAAGATCAGAAAGGCTGGCAGAGAGCCTGCAGGTCCTCCTAATGATCAGGGTACACAAAAAGAACACTTAGAAATGACCTGCAATTGCAAAGGAGCTAAATGTCTACTTGGCATAAATGTTCCCTTCCAAAAAACTGGTGAGATTCACACCTCAATACCATTTCTTGCACAGGGACTCATCAGAAGATCCATCTGAAACTAAAGTGACTGTAGAAGAGATTACAGAACAAGCTGACAAAATTAGCAGAACATCACCAGGATTAAACGGCATAGCTAGGATTTAACAGTCACCCCCTAAGAGATCTTAAGGCTGAAATAGCTGAATAAATGTGTTTGGCAAATGTTAGGCCATTTCCCTTAAAAGAAAAGTATTCTGGAGGAGATCCAGAGAATTGCAAGCCAGTAAGCCTGAGAGTGGCACTGGAGAACAAACGAGAAGCTATACTAAATAACAAGTTTCATGGATATTTGCATAAATATTAAGAAGAGTCGAGAAGGCTTTTATAATGAAAAATCTGACTTTAGAGAAGTATTGTTTTGGTGGGGTTTTTTTTAAGAGGTCAATAAAATCTCAATAATGAACAATAATGTTCCCCTACAGCTAAAAGTACTGCAATTTTTTTTAGGAAAACAGAGTTTGTAACTGAAGTTATTTAGAAATATAAAGGATGGTTCCTCAAGCCTCTAGCAAGATTCAATATTCCCTTTTCCCTGAATGGCTGTAAGAAATGAAAGTTTAATACTATGACTTTGCTATATCCAGTAATTCAGGTTTGAGTAGTTTTATCAATTTTTATAGTTTCTCTAAGGACTCTGCAGCTGAAACTCTGCAACTGTGGCAGAAGGTTCTGCAGGTGAAATTAAGGCCTATGCAAATTGCAAAGGTGACATACTGTACAAAGATTTCATTAAAATCATGTATAATTTGGCAGGTGCTTGTCATTAAATGAATCTCAAACTTGAGTAATGCAAACAAAATCTGAAATCTAGGCCAGCACTGTATTTCACCTCCCAAATTCACATGTAATTTACCCATATTTTACAGGTAACAGCCTTTAATTACATATAAAGCTGAATATAGTGAAACTAGAAAAGACCTCCTGCTAACAAACCTAACATGCACAATAACCTAAAGAAACCTTAGGACTACTGCAAAGGATGATTTACAGTCCTTTTAAATCAGCTGCTGTCATAAATCAAGTAGAACAGGTCATCAACAAACTTCTAGCAGAAATCTTTTTTTCAGAGAATGGTAAGGTTTCTTATCTATTGCACATCTTTAAGAGTTCTTTATTCTTTCACTCAGCATTGCACTGGCATCAGGCTTTGTTCTTAAACTGAGATTGTGTCTGGACATCACATAGCACTCATTTGTTTTATAGCTCAGTAGCACCTACTATCTTCACCAGAAGTCCCCATCTAATGGCCAGTGAACCCCCCCCCCAAAAAAAAGAAAAAACAAACAAACAAACAAAAAAAAAAAAACCAAAAAAACAAAACTCCAACTAAATAGAGCTTTCCTACTAAAAAGAGAATTACTCGAACTTTTGTAGTAGAGAAACATTTGGTCACTTAGAAATATAGTTAATCTGATGTAATTTTAACTTTAAAGTCAAACGTATTTGCAGGCAGTTAGTCAATGAATGAAATAGATCCCTGTAGAGATTAGTCCTTCCTACTTCAGACACCAACTTCAGGATGAAAAGAATTACCTTTCAGAAGTTCATGATGACTTAGATGCTTTAAATTCTAGCTATCTAAGTTAGATTATTCTGAAATGCACCTGGAACAAAAAGTGAGTTTGTGGGTGCTTGTGTCAAAATGGCTACTCACGGGTGAAAGTTTCATCAAATTTTAGTCTGAGCAATAACATTCTACCTCTGACCAATTTAATCTGATGTTTCATCTGGGTGCAATATTTTTCATGCACTAGCCTAAATTCAGTTAGGAAAGGCTGCTGGCCACTATTAAGGCAGTTTCCTGTGTCACTTTGTGAGTGCCTGCCCTGAGCCTTTATGAAATACTAATATGCATTCGGAAATGAAAAACAGGTAGTGTGTCAATATGGCAGACAACAGCTTGCTGCACCTAGGGGAAGAAAAGGAGAACAGAGCTTTCAAAGGAACCCTCAGAGTTCAGAATTTTTTCTGTGGAAGACTTTTTCCACATTTCCTTTCCAACAGTTGCAAAAATACAGAAGGAACAATGGTAATGTTTTCCTCTGGAAGAAGAATTACGCTGTGAATTGGTCTCAGAAAAGTGATCAAAACTCTATAAAATTCTGGGAAATAATTATATTAAATCACCTTTCAAAAACTCGTAACAAATTTACAACAAGAGATCTAAAAAGATAAGTGGTGTAAATATATTAAAAATGGTCACGTTTTTTCCAGCACTTTAACATAACTTCACAAGCTGGCAATTTTTACAGCTGTACTCTTATATAACTATTTATAAAAATACCATTTACATGCAGCACTACATCTGCTACACATTATCTATTTTTAGATGCTTTATCTATTTAGTACAGAGAATTTTTACAGTAATTCATACATTTCCAAGTATTTGTCCAAAAATTGTGTAAGGATCTTTGAAAACAGTATGCAGAAATGGCTGAAAACTTAAAACGACTTCCCAACGGCTGAAGCCTGTCAAGAACACAATGCGCTTTCTCTTCTAGCGATGACTCTTTCTCCGCTCCCTTTCATGAACACAAACAGGCAATACTTCAAGTGCAACTTCAGGGACAGGGCTACTCTGTCAGGATTACCGAGGAAGCCAAAGGCAATTCTGATTCAGTTCTGTCACTTTCTGCCGGGCTGGCACAGGAAAAACCATGAAGGCAGCAAAATAACAATACTGCTGTTCCAGATATGTGAATAGCAGCTCAGTTCTTTGGATACGAACCTCGCTTTGAGAGCTGGAGAATCTGAGCAGCATCCAAAACGGGAACTACAGTAACCCTGTGTCAACAGCACAAGGGCACTAGTGAACTGCAGCCTGGAGGAGGAACCCTTTTCTCACCAAATTTGCTCATGTAACTTCTGTCTGCCCCCCTGAATATTCTCAGTTGGGTTTTAGCCATATATGTGGGGTCTGAGATCTACTTAAGAACTAAATGAAATCTTTGGATACTGTAAAGTGAAACTATAGCTCAACTACAATTTGTTTTAATGGAAATATGTATTTCTCTTCTTTAGCTTTAGCATTAATTCTTATTTTCTTATCCTTGTCATTTCCTGCTGTCCAAAATTATTCATAAGATGAAGGCTCATGTTAGAATGTTTCTTGTTGCTTTTTCAGACCTCACATTTTTACAAGGGATTTGGACTCTTGTTTTTAAATTTACTAGTTATAATTCTCCATGCTTTAGGGGCAGGCATCGGGTTATCTCATGAAACATGAAAATGCAAATGTCTTATCACTACATACATGCACCTTCAGTCTCCTACAGAGGTTGTGTGCAGTCCTTAACGTCAGAGCTGGAGCTCTCTTCCTTCCCCATACTCTGTATTCACTAATTGACACAAGGATTAGACTACCTTGTCTGGGGGGACTGCAAAAATCTAGAGGGGAAGTATTTGTAAAGCTGCAGTCATTTAAGTACCTTTGGATCATTAGAGAGATGACTAAAAAAAAACCAAATTATCTGAAAAAAATTATTCAAGAATAATAATAACACTTTAAGATAAGCCTGAGTCCGATCTGAACAAGTCAGCTAAGGGATGGTGGCAAATTAAGAAAAGTTGCAAGAGCACAGGTCAATGTAAATTTTGATCTTTCATGTCAACACAATCTAAAAATCTTCCAGAAATGTTCAAAATCTTAACATTAGAGTTAGGACATGAAAAAGAAGTGATTTGTTTATGGCCACCTGAAATATTTCTCTGAGTACTCACACTGGCTATACAAGATCACAGTAGCAGTTAAGAGAGCTCCTTCTTCATTCCTGGAAGTGAATGTAAAGGTTTTAAACACTGAATACCTGTTCAGATTTAAAAGATTTGAGACTGCTGTTTTCAAACTGCTATGGAAACAACTGCATCAGGGATCTTGTAAAAGATTCACAGAAACATCCTCCTAATAAACTGGACAGGACAAGCTAGTGAAAGCTATAGTCTTGGAAAGAAATGAGAGGCACAGCCACCTTGTACTAACTTGGGTAACCTGGAAGTTGTAGAAGCATATTCCCAACACCATGTTTCCTGTGCTCATAATTCCACCTTGCAAAACATAGTTTTCAGCCAAAACCAGAAGTTACAAAGCTGAAAAACTCCTCTCTTGTGATATAACAACTCAGAGCATAATGATGATCACAGATTATTTCTTCTTCCATTTTCAGCTTTCCAACTTTTCTCCCATGATAAGTAGTAGCTACAGCATGGAAAATGTAAGATCATATGGCAACTAAACTCAGATAATAGTTCATACTTTCAGTTACACTGTTTATGTTCCCACCAAGTTAACCAACACTTACGTGAGGATTTTAGCTTTACACTTTCTGACTGATGTGTATTCCAGCATAGAACACTGAAACCATACTACATATATACATAGTTACCTGGTTTTCTGCATTATCTTGAACTTCCATGGTAGGCGGGTTGGAATCAGATGATCTTACCACATACCCCATTCACTTGCCCTTTTACGTATTTTACCTATAATGAGTAAAAAAACCTATTCCCTCCTCTTTCCATATTAGAGACGTACTTGTTCGCAAGCCATTTTCCATCTTCCTCATTTTCACCTCAATAAAGCTGTATTTACAGATATTTATATACTTCCCTCAACACTATCCAAGGCTAATTCACTTCATATTAGAACCCTGACATTTTCCTTACCACAATGAGCAGTGAATGATAAGACATTGTTGACTGGTGTATGTAAATGCTAACAGGAAGCTTCAAGATACTCAAGTCTATTGTCTAAATATATTGAGGTATGCTGGTATAAATAGTATAAATATTTTAATCCTTTTAAGTATCAAAGAATATTGTGTCGTTCACACTCCTGTTACTGTGCATGTGAATTATGAGCAATCATTCCATATTGTGAGTGCTTGGCACTGTACTGAGAGTAGTAGTTTAATTTTTGTTAAGCTGCTTTCAATAGCTGCATATACTTTATTAATATACTTTTAAGTAAATAAATGTACTAAATACATGTTATTCATGTTTAGTATCAGTTACAGCACACAGCCAGCCTACTCAAACTATTCTGTATCTACCAGAATACATCCCTCTATCTGCATATCATTCTATTACATTCAACTGAAATCAGTATTTCTGCTGAAATCTGTGCAGTTATTTGATCCTGCACAGGCAACAAAATAGTAGTGTGCCGACTCTCTTGGTGACAGGACCGGGAAGTTACAGTGTTCACACTTGACTTTGCTACTCATAAATAAAGTCATCCCACATCCATGCCAAAGACAATTTGCGCTATTCACATTACTGCCATCCTGACACAGTGGTAAGGGCAACCTCACAATGAGATAACCAATGTTTAATAAAGAAATACATAGGTTTCAAATAGTGCTTAAGTCTTTTAAAATTGATTCTAAGACAAATTTGTAACTGTGCCAGCAGTTATAAACCCCCAAAATGCCATTCCATACATGGATATGTTTTCAGATATCTTTCAGGCTAACCCCCTGGAAAGTAGCTCTGTGGAGTCCTGTTAGGTAAGCGTCCATGAACCAGTGAGGTGCCCTTCTGGCCAAAAAGGTCAGTGGTAACCTGGGCTGCAGTAGGAAGAGGACTGCCAGCAGGCCAAGGGGAGGTAATCCTCTCTCTGCTCATCCCTGATGAGACCTTGCCTGGAACACTGTGTCCAGTTCTGGGTTTCTCAGTATAAGAGAGACATGGAGCTCTTGAAGTAAGTCCATTGTTAAGGGCAACTAGAATGATTAAGGGTCTGGAGCATCTCTTCTATAAGGAAAGGCTGAGGGAGCTGGTCCTGTTCAGTCCAGAGAAGAGAAGGCTCAGTGGGAGATCTGATTCAGTGTGTATAACAATCTGAAGGGATGGTGTCAAGATGATGGATCCAGACTTTTATCATTGGTGCCAGCCATCCTGACAAGCAGCAACAGGCATAAACCAAACCACAGGAAGTTCTACCTGTACATGAGGAAGTACTTCTCTACTGTGAGACTAAGCACTGGGATAGGCTGCCTGGAGAGCTTATAGGATCTCCTTCCCTGGAGATATGCAAGAGCCACCAGGACAGAACCCTGAGCAATGTGCTCTAGGTGACCCTGCATGAAAAGGGACGTTGGACAAGATGACCCAGGTGGTCACTTCCAAACTCAACTGTTCAGTGATTTTGTGATTTTTAAAGAGTGATAGAAATACCTTGTGCCAACAAAGAAAACAGTCTGCAACCATCAAACACAATTACCAACTGTATGTTACCACTATCTCAGTGTCGCACCTACTACTCATCTTTTTTATATATTTAAAGTATAGCAGAGAAGCTCCAGTTACTTCAGGTTTATAACACATTTGACATTCAAAGACCAAGCTAGGCATCTGCAAAAGCCTTATATTACTCTACATTTAGATTCAAATTTCTATTTTTCTCTTCACTTTTAATCAGTCCAAGCCTTCCTGGCACTGATTCTTCAATGAGCTTTACAAAGGCTGTCAGACAGAATTACTGCAGGAACAGGGAATAATTCTTTTCATTATCTAAAAGAATGAAATTTGAATGGGTAGTTGTTAGTATTCTAATTACTGTATTAAATATTAAGTCACTTTCACAGCACATATGAACACAAATAATGTATATATATGCATGAATTCAGGATTATATGCTCATCTGGGCATGTAAAATGTGCATAAATGTGCACACAATGAAACCTGTACTGATTCCATCATTCATATTTAAATGCATTTCCAATGATATAGCTTTATCACTTCTGATATTAACAGTCATCAGAACTAATTGTATTTGTTAAAGTGAGACAAATTTCTTTGATTATCAACAGTATTTTAAGTATTTTAAAGTAATAAGTTAAGTATTTTAAGTATTTTAAATTAGTTGGAGCAGATGAGTCAAAACTCCTGGAAAAATGATCATTTTCTTTGAAATAAGAGTAACCAATTATTTAATCATGTTGTAAACATATCCGTGAATCATCAGCACCAAGAAATTAGAACTTTAAAATTTGCCCACAAGCTAGCAACACAATGTTGTCATTCCAATATGTCAGACCTATTTAAAGGTTCCCATCTTCAGGCTCTTTTTAGAAAAATACATGTATAATCTTACATGAATACAGGTTTAGCTTTAGTGCTTTTAAATGCCTGGTTAATATTTAATTGAAGGCCTGAGTAACATTTTAGTTAGAATTAAGCCAGCTTTAAAGCAGGTTAATGTTTTTTTTATTTTTTTATTTTGTCTGCTAAAATCAGTACATGACTCTTATTTTCTCATTATTTCCTTTCTGTTTCTATTTTTAAACATGTCTGTAAGGTAGCACTATTAGCCACTGAAGGAAACGTTAAGATAATATCGCACGAAGTAAGGATTTGCCATCACGTAACCGGCTCCCTGCGTAGATTGCCACTAGATGGCAATGTTTCAGAAAATTATCTCCATAAATGCAGAGGCAGTTACAGAATATACATTATTTAAAGGTTCATTGAGTCGTTCTAAATGGATCTGTCAATCAGTAAGGAGACAATTCTTATGCATTTCTTGTAGCCTGTGCAACTTTCCTCTAAAGAAGTGAAAACAATGGAAGACTTGAGGAAACGGAGGAGCTCCAGAAACCCACATCAAGATGGTATGAGAGAGCTGATGGTTCAAACTACTTGTGCCAGGCAGGGCAAACCCAGGCTGCTCCTGAAAGAGGAGTAAGATGCATCCTCAGAGATTTTGCAGCTGCTGAGTTGTTGCACAATTACGAAAATCATTCTCAGCTGTGAAGAACTGATACCCACCCACTGCTGCAAGGCATAATTTTAACTAAATCAGGCTCTAAATGTCCGTATTCTCAGCCCTTTAATTCACACAGAGTATGTTCTGTGAATCTGACAAGTAGGTACTACAGATGTATTTTAAAAGTCATTTGTAAATGATAAAGACATTATAAAAGATTTTGCTTATACAGATACTTATTTTAGAAAAATATTAAACACGCTTCTTTTTTTTCACAACCATAGTATAAAAATACATAAAATAGGATTAAACGCATCCAGATAACTAGAAACATTCTAGGTATGCTCCTAGAGTGCTCCTATCCAATCTACAAAGTGTTCTGCATCTGTTTATACATCAGGAATTAGAATCAAAGAACTAAAAGAAACTGCAAAGCCTATGACAACTGTTTTTCCACTTACACTTCTTGTGTCACCAGGAAAGCTCTCTGCAGTAGAAGGCAAAGAAAGTAAATGTCTCAAGAGCTGATTCTCTAAAGGCAGCACTGACAGGGGGACTGAAGTCTCAAAACTGTGTTCCAAGGTAATCCCAACCAACATCTTCCTTTTTTTCCGATGACTGTGTGCTCCAGACAGTCCCTTCCAGAGCTCACATAACAGGAGATCATATCAAAATTTTGAATTAGGGTTAACCATCATACCTACAGAAAACACCTCATTAAATACATAGGTAACCCATTCAGAAGCATTTGTGAATGTTTTCATTCATATTTTAGGTAAAGAAGATGAATTTAAATACATATGATATATACACAACACTTATACAGAATATATGAGGAGTGTAGGATATTCTATACTACAGAAGGGTCATTCTTCCGTATTTTGTGTGACTTCATATTTTTTCTGACTCATTACGGATCCCTCACTATTTACTCAGCTAAAGATGAAGTGCTTTAAACTCTTAAATCAAACCACCATATATGTTATATATACTGTCTACATTACTAAAAATAATCTCTAAGGACTTTTTCAGATGATTTATTGAGAAAAAAATCCCTTTCTATTTATTAGGTGCTTCTTCTTAATTAGGGTGATCAATCAATGAAACGTACATTTTTGGGAATCCAAGCTGACCACCTCTCTGCAAATAAGAATGCTACCACTGCATTTAATGAGGGACAGGGGGAAATTATTTTGCAGTAGCTTTCAGGATGCTCTTTGACTCCAGCTATTCTCATTGTTACCCCACATTTTGGAGACAGTGCTGAAGCAAATTACTCCTGCTCATTCAGAGCATAGTTTGCAGGTGCTTTTGGTACCAGCTCTGTGTCTCCGTTTCTGGGAGTACAAACCAGATGCATGATAGCTTCCCTCTCTGAATCTACTTGACACAGGGAAGGAATCCCAGCTCACCAAAACATACACCATCATCAGATCTTTGTCCCTCTGTCTGCCTTCAGTAATTTTTAGGAACTATGACTACCCAACAGCTTTTAAAACACAAAATACTTGAGAACAGTATGGATGTCTTTCATGCTTACTGTATTTGCTTTCTGCCTTCAATAGTCTGCCCATCCTCACTATAGAGATATCTAAAGTCACCATCAGCTGCAAAATCATCACAAGTTATCACCCAGCTTTTTAAAGCAAATAACCTGTATTTCATTTAAAATTTCACACTGTGAGCTGCAATAATTCAAGAGGTGACAGATTAATAGTTCAGGCAGTACTAAAGAAGAGTATGGCAATGGCAATGGCAGCTACTTCGTTGTCCCAAATAACCCTTCATACCTCAGCTAGAATCTTATTACTAAAGTCAGAAAAAAAGCGCCTCTTGTTATTTACATGTGGGTCATCGCCCTTTTCCTTTCTGACCAGTGTTTGTTCTGTGCTCTGAGGTCTGAATCAAGTTAGGCTGAGAAAGTCCTAAAACCTCAGCCTTTGCTCTATAAAAAGTACTTCAACAGGAAAATGCTGTAATTATAACGCGGTTCTGCAAAACAGCATGAATGAGAATGCACATTTCTGTTTCATGGTTTTCAGAACTTAATATTATCACTGTATTAAATATAGCCTGAATATGCTTAAGAGACTGGAGATTTAGGTGGAGTCTGTGTCTCTTCCTACTCGGTTTCTATATTGGAGTCAAGGTGGGAGGTGCTGGCCGTTTTCTCAGAGATGAACATTTCTGAGCACATGCAAGTTTAGATGTTTAGTTCAACTGCAGGAGCTGAATAACTAAAAATGTCACCAGAGTAGGCAGTGTCTGAGGACAGGATCCTGAATTTCTCCTTCAAGTCTATGTGCCTACCTAGATCCCAATTTTGTCAGAGTATGAGGAGTCTGATTCTCAGTGCATGCATGTACCTTTTTTCACACTATTACGTAAAATATACAAAAATATGCAAAAAAAAAAAAAAAAATCAAGGTACTTTGTCAGAGGGTGAAAATAAAAGCTGCTAATAAAAGATCTTCACACAATTCGCCATTTTGAAAAATGCTCTGGTTTTGACAAAATTAGTAAACAGGCTTACAAACAGAATTAAAATAATTTTGAAGCATTTGAAACTAAATATAAATAATCTCACCCTTCATTACACATAATGATACAGTAAAATGTACATTTAACTATAAAGAACTCTCAAAGCAGGCTTCGTGCTGAAAACCACTGCCAGCAATACAAAGTGCCTAATTTGCACTGTTTTCTTTTTTCAGCCTTTGTAAGTGTTCAGAATATCAAATTTTCAAAGGTAACCAAGGTTATTATAAGTAATTTTCACATTGCTTTTCTATTCTCTGAAATATATTGTAACTAACAGAAAGCTGACTCAACCCAGATTCCTAAAACCAAAACACTATAACGACTTAGTAGAAAATTTTCCATACAAGCTGCAAGAGGATAATAATTCCTAGTTGGAAAAAAAAAAAAAACCAAAACAACAAACCCAACAAAACAAACAAACAAACAAACAAAAAAACTAAAAAAAAAAAAAAAATTCAAGAAGTCAACGAGGAATAGTTAAGAATTTTTCCAAAAAGTCTTTGACACTTTTGATCAGAATAATTTCTGTCTGCACTAAAGCCATATTTCTAATGTCTTGTTTCGGTTATATTTCTGGCTTGTATTTCAGTTTGATATTGGGGTTTTGTATTTCATTTTTAGTCATGTACTGGGGTTTTGTATTTCAGTGTGAGCAATGCCTGTGCTACTGTTATACAAATCCCCCGCCAGCCAAGGGACCACACAAAACAGTTAACTCCTGTGACTGGCAGGTGCTGTTGAAAATACCATGTCTGACAGGGCAGCCACAGTACAAAATTGTAGTAAAAGATGTTAGCATGAATGACATTAAGAATGACATGTAGGAATGCAATCTCTGCAGCTGAGAAGCACCTATTTTCAATCTGGAAATCACCTTTACACAAAAGTGCACACTGCAGTGTCATTCTGTTGACCAGTTTACCACCACTCAATGCACAAACCTGTTCTTACTCATTGCTCTGAGTACATACAGACTTTCCCCTAGCTACTTGTTTTGTATGTCCCAGCACTTTTCCTAGACAAGACAGTAAAATTGTCAGGAGCCATGACATCTATACATACTTAATTCACTAGCAGCTTTTGCTGCTGTCTCCCTTAAAAAATACAAAAGCAAATTCCAAAACTCACACCTCGCTTTTAAGAAGTATTTATCTAAGCAGACTGATTATAAATGCACATGTTCGTTATTAATAATTGTTCAGATTTCAGTCTTTTAATCTGACTCATGCCATGTTGGTTTTTTACTGCGCCACTGAATAATGGCTTTAGAGCTCTTTCAGAGTCAGTATCAGTGTCGCTGAGGTAGTCTGTCATTGTGTTTTTTAGAGGTGCCAACAGAAAAGGATTTTAATTTACCATCTATTCAATAATTACTGGGTCACCAAGCTAAAATTTTCCCACATGGTTGACAAGTACATCTCTATGTATCTGTAAGCGGTTTTGAAAGTAATAATCCAACAATGATGCATGCTTTACAGATGAATGGAGACTACAATCTAGCCAGCTGTTTCAGAACTTGCATTTCTTTCAACATGCATTACTACATATAATAATCACATAAGACAATGGCAAAATGGCATTTCACATCAGAATTCCAAGTGATAAAAAGTAAATAAACAAAGAAACAACAGCATGCTAGCCAGTATAACCATTAAAGCCCAGCTAATACACTCTGTAAGAATGTATGTGTTGCCAACTTCAATGCCAGAAAGTTGTAGTAGGATACCGGGATATTTAAAGGCCTGTGATGAAAATCAGACAGGAAAAATATCTCTGAACATACTTCCTTTTATAATTGGTAAGTGTCTTAAGCAACAGATAGGAAACAAATTCTGTCACTTAGTTATTTAAATAGAGAGGCAGCAGTATGATGCAACAGCCAGCAATATGCTCTGCAATCTTGCTAATTTAACCAGCCACAGCTATTTGTGTTGTCAGTGCTGTCATACTAGGAACCAGAACACAAGGCAGTTGCAAATGCAGTAGAGTTACCGAATAGCGATAATGAATGAGCAAAAAAGCAAATACGAAGCATTTTTGCTTTGGAATTCTCATGCAATCCAGTAAGCAACCGGACACACTCAAAATGTTACTCTTTGCATCAAAACAGTAGCAAGTACTAAATCTTTTAAGTACACTTTGTTAATGCTGCCTTTTCACACTGCCCCTCATTCAGGCTGCTAAGAGTAGGACCATACAGTGCACACCTTCCCCCTGTCATCCCACACCTTGATGATGACTTTAGGGCCATTTAACTTTCTCTGAATGAAGCAAAAGCAGTAAGAGAGACCCATGGAGGATTCAACAATGCTCTGAACTGCACTCAACAGCAGGGGTGTTGGAGGGTGAGATCACAGAGTCTGGGTGCCAGGATTTGTTTGTTTATTTGGGGCAGGTACAGCAGAAACAATTACTGGGGGGTAAAGTAGCAGAAAAAATAAACCACATTACCTAAAGCCTGAATGGTCACAATGTGCTAGTTTTCCTTTGAGCTCAGGAGAAATGAAGAGGAAAAAGGTAAGAAAGATGAACACTCAAAGAATCCACAGTGAGTGCTTTACTGTTTTGGTTTGGGTTGTTTGGGTTTTTTGGTGCATTTAGGGAAAGTATGAAAGCCTGATTTAAATCTGATTTTCTCTAGATTTAGAAGCCTGGCAAATTGTTCATTTGTTTAAAGTCAGTTAACTCTCCAGGTGGGAGAGTTCACCAGTTTCTTTCAGCTCTTTCTGAGATTGATTTTTGCTTGCTTATTTAGGCAAAAAGTAAGAAACTCCACTGACGAATTAAGAAAAAAAAAAAAAAAAAAAAAGAAATAGAAATTTCGGGAAGATTTCTAAAAGATGCCATTTCTAAAGTAGAAAAATCTGTATCCTTTTAATTTTCATAGTATGCATGCAAAAAAAAACCTTACTTTCACTTCAGAAGATGAAATGCTTATTTGGACGTCATCTTATTTCCTACTCCTGAAACTCCTTAGACAACAGCTTTAAAAATGAATTCTTTTATTTATACAAGACACTTTTCCATATTTTGGGAAGCTGACATATGTATTTGGCTTGAATTATAAGTGCTTTTTTTAAAACAGGAAAAACATGACAAGTAGTTTATTCCCTGGAAGAGCCGGAAAGGATATTATTCATTTACTATAGATTAATTCAGCCATTAACTGGAGTTTACGACCACTACAGACAAAGCCATCTGCAAGCGCATTCATCATGTTGTGAACACAATGGCTCTGAATGTTCAAAAGATGCAGTTATAAGCAATCAATAGCTTCATACTTTATACTGCTGTGATTAATGCCAGGGTGAGGGAATGTTCTCATGAGCTTCCTTTTTAGGTGTTTGAAAGATGTAACCAAAAGAACCACTTGGGGAAGGGAGAGGGGGGAAGCTCAGGCCACATTTTAACAAATAGAAATAATCCAACAATTCAGGACACATAGATGTGCAAGAAAGATCAACACATTTAAATGATGAACAGAGGACAATGTATTGTACTATTAACAGGCAGTAAAAGCTGCAATATACTGCTTCCATTTTGGAATTTCTCAGTTGCCACTTTCCAAGTCACTGAATTAAGCCTCCACTGCAGCTAGTCTACTTTTGCATCTCAATTTCAAAATTATTGATTTGTTTTACTGAAAAGACTGATGGTGGGATCCATCTGTCCAAATCTAGGTGTTTAGATACCATGAAGACAGCTCTCAGCTAAACACCTATGGCTCCTTACATGAGCAACAAGCAGGAACAGGGCTTTTGAAGGAGCTACTCTTTCTTACCTTAAAGTACATGCTTAAATTGGATGAGATGAATGGCTCTCCAAAAGTGCCCATTTTTCATCTACTGACCATAAAAGGAATGTAGGGCAACATTAGCGACAGTTATCTATACTGCAAGGTAGGTGGGATGATGGTATACACACGTCCCAATGGCACAGTTGCATTTTGCAGGCAAATCATCAGTAAGGTAGTTACTCATCGAACAAAATTCTCCTTTTCCAATAGGAGGCTAGGGAAAAAAATTTCAACACAAAAGCTTATGCAAGTATTGAATTAAAATTGGAATGCTCCTTGCCTATATAAACAGATACTAAGCGTATACATAAGCACAACATGCGGTGTCACAGTACAAGGCATCCTTCTATCATTTATGGTGGAGTGATATCCAAATATTCCATCTCATTAGGAAATGGGTGGAGCAAAGAATAAAACCTATTCTGTATACATAGAGTGATGCCTACTGCTTTCTCTCAAGATACATCAACCTTTTTCTATGTATTTTCACTTGCAGCTGTCTCTCAGCCATGTCTCAAAGCTCACCGGGCTGCAGTGAGACCTGAGGACTGAGCCTGTGATACCTGGGAGATTAATGTGTCTGGCCAACCCTGGGACAAATTAAATTTCTACAAGAATTTCCTGTGAAAGAACAGAAAAAGCTTAGCTGGGAACCATCCTGCCCATATCCTCTCTGTGGAAAAGAAACCCCAAGCAATACAGCAGGTTGGAAACATGTTGCTCAATCTATAGAAAAACATACTACTACATTTTCTGTAAGTATGCATCTGTTTGTAAGGATTTCTTACATGTAAAACATTGAAGGCTTCAATGAAGCAACATTACATGCAAAGGCTCAGCAACATTGGCATTTAAATTAAACAGAATTAAAAGGTTAATTAATCCATACAGATTTAGATGTCTGTGATCTAGATCTCCAGATCTAAGATCATTTATCTCATCTGCCCCACAGAAAGAAATACAGATTTCACAGAAAGAAAAACAGGTTTACAGGATGCTTCTAGACTAAAAGATGCATTTTGGAAGATAATCAGTATTAAGACACCTAAACTTAGGCAGGTGTAATCCATAATCAATAGAAAAACTCAATATAGTCATGAGAGGCTAAAGAGTAATTTAACTGACAAGGCTATAGAGGTCTATTTTAGGGTGTTACAGTTTTGTAGTTCTTTGTCTAGCATACTGCTGTCTTGGTACAAGTCAGAATTGAATTTGACTAAAGTACCTTTCACAATAAGATTATGTTTAGCTTTGGACTACTGAATTGCTCAGCTCATCAAGACAATAAAGCTATGGTTGAGAAACACAACCAAATCAACTGATGTAAATGCACAGTTAGGTAATTAAACACTGTTTATTAGCATTAAATTATTATATTCTAAAATTAAAGTGTTGCTGATTTATCCTAAGGACAATTTATCTATTGATAGAAAATGTGGCAGCTCCTCTACATCATGTACGGAACTGCTGTCACTTCAAGATTATAATAGCCAGATACTGTATAAAGCCCAGCTCTTAACTCTACCTTTTTTTAGAGTGATACCTAATCATCCATTAATAATCTAATATAGAATAAAAATATCATTTAAGACATATTTTAAATTGATGGGAATATTTGGTCTTATAAGTGACGATCATATGATAAAAGAAAAACAACCACAACTGATCTTTAAATTTAGAAATATGAAGAATTACTGTGGAGGCACATTAACCATCAATTTCTTTACTATAATGTTGATATGAGTTAAGAAGCAACCCTCCTTGACTACACTATTAGGGGTTCTATATCTGTAAATTTTCATAAGCAAAGATAATTGTTACCAAGCACTCATTCATTTAAATAGGTTGTTATACAGATGAGAAAAGATTCAAATCACTTCACTTTAACTATCTAAGACACAGGAATTCAATGAAATCCAGCCTCCCTCAAAAAAAAAATAAAAAAAAATATGCAGCAGGCACCTCCAGAGTATGATTTGTCCTGTTCTAGAATCATAGAATCATAGAATAGTTAGGGTTGGAAAGGACCAATATGTAGGATCAACTTCCAAATGACCATATAAAGAATTTAGTCCACTAGTTTAAACTTCACACATAACTTTCAGGTGGCTGAAATATTTTTCTGGATATTTTTTTCTCTGAAGCATCTGTGTGAGAATTCTAAACGTATACAGTCAATGTCTAGGCTTACTTACACATATGAGATCCTTGATATATATATACATACACTACTGTAAAATATAAATAGATCAACTTTTTTTTTTTTTTCAAAAAATTATTTCTTCCTCAGGAATAATACATCTTCCACAAGCACATCTTCAAGTTACTTCACAGGTTGGAGAAAATTAAAACAGCCAAGAGCCTATATAGTTGGAGCTTCCTCTAGACTATCACTAAGTCCTTTAATTCAAAAGCAAATAATTTATTAACGGAATTCTTCCCCTAGGAACTTTCCAATTTCCTATACACAAAAACCCACTCTAGTTGAGATAATTGTTAAAATATACAATGGGAAATTTGACAATAAATCACAGTGTACATTTTACGTTTGTAGTCTCATCAGACCATCTCTTTTGCTGAAACAGACAGAAGCTATAAACATGTGACTATACCTGAATGGAGAAAATATCATCAGAGTTGAGTAAAGCCTAGTGGTGGCTGCCCACTGAATTTCATACACACTATCTCATTGCTTTAATTCATGATAAATTTTTTATTTGAATTCCATCTTGGTTTATAGTCTTTAATATAAATCCATCCATCAATCAAAAGTACTTGAAATTGGACACATATTCACTGAAGAGGTTAACCAATGTATCAGAGGGCTACCAACATATCAGAACTGAGATAAGAGGATATGATGAAAACTCGTGTGATGAAAACCACATGCCACGCCTCTACTAGGAATCAGAAATTGCTTTCCAGCTAAAATGCAACATAGAAAATACAATCCAATTGAAAGTTAACTAATTGGACATTAGTGCAATTTCATGGAGCTGTCTTCAGCTCCCTGTCTGAGGGATAAGGAAAAGGAGAAAAGAGAAAGGTGTAAAGAAAAACTGAACTGACATATAGTAAGAAAAGGCAAAGAATACAGACAGCATAGAGAACAGGAAGTCTTAGTCCTTAAAACTACAGGAAGTGTTCTACTTTACAATTTCTGATTAAACTTGCTGTTAATTTAGCAATTCCAAAATAAGAAATATAACTATCTGAAATATGCTTTTTGCTGTTACTACAGTGATCACTCTGCCTTCATGTTGTAGACCAACTATGATCGTCTGACATCTAAGCTCTTTCACTCAAGTTAAAAGTAAGGCTATTTCTGATTCATCCTCCACGGCACCTTTACAACATTTTTAAAATGTTATCTTAAGTGAACAAAAGGGCCAAACAGTCTCACGTTTACTAAGCACACATTAAAAAAATGTCTCCCCTTTCCCTCAAGTACTTTCATTATTTTGTTATTTCATAGTAAGCTTTGAAACTGCTGAAATTACTAGACCTACAGTCTGATCTATGTCATGGCTGCTTGAAATCATCTGGATTAACTGCTGAAACATCTGTAAACCTGATAGGACCAAATGTGTTTTATATTGATACTCTTTTGATTATAATAATTGCCTTAATGGCAAAATAACATGTATTATCTTACTTACTCTGATAACATTTCAAATGTCTTTTGTTTTTGTTTTTATTGTGCTACAATCACTCATTAATTGGATACATTTTGGAATCCTCTAGTATTTCAAAACACAAGATACATATTAATAGTTCTATGAAAGAACACAGGTAATTCAGGGTTATTTATTCATATCCACTGAACAGTGTTTCCTTTAGTACAGAAAAACATTGCACAGTTTTAGTTTCCAAATACTTTTCATTTGTCCTTATAATGAAAATACATTATAAGGTTCACTGTACTTAAACCACTTCAGCATTGAAGTTGGACAGAAACCCAGGTGGTCTGCTTTTCAGGACCAAATTACATAGGTGGCTCCCAAGAATATCCTGTAGCAGTTATAAAGACTTCTATTAAACATCTGTGGTACCTACGTTCTGCAGAAAACTCTCCTGTGACCCCAATTTCGGCAGAAAGTACCTGTGCAAGTCTAAAGAGCCAGATGTGTTCAGACTATTAACTGATATGGTGTTGCTGTCATCCCGGCAGATGTGGTCCTGCACGCTTTATACTTCACAGTCTAGAGCCCTTATTTGGAGAAAAGCTGATCTGCTGGCCCCTTTTAGCATCAGAGACTTCAAGCTTCCTACGTCTCTATCAATTGTCCTAATCCCACAGCCAGGACCACTTTCCACCTCTGTCTCTCCTTTGGAATCTAAAACTTCTGTCTATCTCCAGCCAGAAGCAGGAGGGCAGGCATCCTGGAAGAACAAGCCAGAGACAGAGAAAAAAATATGGGAATTCAGCAGCTCTCAGACCGAGTAAGAGTGATCACTCAAATGCTACATCAGGAGTGCTTTGACACCATTAGACTATTATACCAGTAGGAACCATCAGTCCTACAGACTTGTGATGAGAAGAGTACAATCAGATTTGCCTGATGTTTCTTATACTCTCCATAGGAGAGGCAGGCATGAAACTGAAACAGTTTGGTAAACAACAGTCAGCTATTTTTTACCCAGACATGGAGCTGCTGGAGCAAGTCCAGAGGAGGTTCATGAGGATGATAAGGGGGCTGGAGCACCTCCCGTAGGAAGATATGCTGAGAAAGTGAGGGCTGTTCAGCCTGGAAAGAGAAGGCTGCATGGAGACTCATACAGCCTACCGGTATGTGAAGGAGGCCTATAAGGATGCTGGGGAGGGACTTTTCATTAGGGACTGCAGCGATAGGACAAGAGAGAATGGGTTCAAACTTAAACAGGGGATGTTTAGGTTAGATATAAGGAAGAAGTTCTTTACTGTGAGGGTGATGAGGCACTGGAATGGGCTACCCAAAGAAGCGATAAATGCTCCATCCCTGGCAGTGTTCCAAGGCCAGGCTGGACAGGGTCCTGGGAAACACAGTCTAGGGTGAGGCACTCCTGCCCATGGCAGGGGTTGGAACTAGATATCTTAAGGCCCTTTCCAACTCAAACCATTCCATGATTCTATGTCATCTTCTGTACCACAGTTACATGTACCAATTTTAAACATGCACTTGAGGTTCTAGGAAGTTTGTATATTCTAAAAATTCTTATTTATGTATTACTTTTGATAAATAGGTTCTAAACACATTTGAAACATATCTTACAGTAAAAAAAACTGTCAAAAAACTTTTTGATAATTAAAATTTAAATATTACACACTCCTAGTAATATGACATATATAATGAATTCTCTGTATCAATTTCTTCATTTAAGCTGACACTGTAATTCCCTAGATCTTATTAAAGGTATTTTGAACCCTTTTTTTAAGGTTTAAGTTACCTTACTAGTACATTTAGCTTCACTGTTTTTTGAATTTTATTTGTATAGCCATCATTACTATTAAGCACTTATGGATAACTCTGTGTAGAACTTTGAGCAGAAAGATCCTAGAACAGATGTAGATAACAGTTTCTGTACCAAACCTAATAATACAAAAGCAAAGAAGAAAACTTACCTTTTTTTTTTCCTGACTATAAAGACTGATTCATTTTGTAATTAGTGGATGGTCTGCAAGACTGTAACCTTTTTACCTACTATGATTTACAATTATTGCTGTCATAGCTAAGAGAAGATATTACACTCAATTTTTTATCTCCTATGTAGCACAGTCATTTAAAATTTCACAGTGCTGTTTAAAGAGTTAACACAAAAGGTCATCATGAACATCAATAGAGTATAATAAGCCCACTTTAAACAACCTCTCTAAAAGAAAACAAGCCAAGGATTCAATAAAGCACAACAACTTTGGGACTAAATAAGGAGACATAGGATGAAGAAGTTGGGGCTGTTCAGCCTGGAGAAGAGAAGGCTGCATGGAGACCTTGTAGCAGCCTTCCAATATCTGAAGGGGGCCTATAGGTATGTGGGGAAGGGACTCTTCATTAGGGACTGTAGTGAGAGGACAAGGAGTAATGGGTTCAAACTTAAACAGAGGAAGTTTAGATTGGA
>JAOEHX010055555.1:0-16341 GCA_025448015.1 Bolborhynchus lineola
CCCTGCCCATGGCAGGGGGGTTGGAACTAGATGACCTTAAGGTCCTTTCCAACCCTAACTATTCTATGATTCTATGAAGATTTGAACTTGCCTGGGAAGTGTCTGCTAGGAAGCCTCACAGGAGGTACAGGGAAAGTACTGACATGGGAAAACTCTGCTGGAGGATAGAGGCTGACTATCAATGTCCCATAAATCCTGCAAGGTGACAGGCTATAGTGTTGTACAAAATGCAGAGACTAAGGACGCATTTCATTCTCAGGCATATGGGACTAAGGTTGAAAATGTCTCCTTCTGGCAGCCTCAAACCTTGGGATACTCCCATGTGAACCACGTTTGTCTGTAGGGTGGGCACAAAGTACGGGAGTAGCAGCAGAAGTGACCTGTAGCTCTGCACTGTTCTTGTTTGCTTGGGTTTTGGTTACGAGAGCAATCATCCGCAAACCCACAACTCTGATTTAACATTCGCTCATGTGGCAGTGGGGGGTTTAAGTGTCTAGTTCAGCCTCTTCTCTTGAATTATATGAAGGCAAAAGGCAGTGCTGACTATTTTCCACCCTCCTCTAGTTAATTGCAGCTGTGGTAAAGGGACTTCTGCCAACAGACCCACAATGCTCTGCTCCACAGGAAGTTCCCAAGATCTCTTCCTGCACAGGAAATTTCCTGTGGTCCAACAGACATTCCTCTTAGCTTTTATCACTCACATACATTTGTTTTGGCAAATATCTGCTCTTAAGAACAACAAGAAACGGACAGAGCAAAAGCAAACACTGACATACACACGCACGAAAAAAGGCAGTTATGGTTAGGGTAAGGAGCATGACCGAATTAGCCCCTGTCAGACATGAAAATATATGCTACCGGAGCTGACTTGTGAGGTTTTCTACCTTAAATGTTATTCAAAAGTAAAGCCTATTTAATACACAGAGATGCAATGTTTTTAACATTCCACGCACATGTTTTCTTTGCCTTCTTAAAACACTTCACTGATGCAGTTTCCTAGAAATGTGCTAGGCAGTGTGAAAGGAATTCTGAATCTTTCCTCTCTTTGCAAATTTCATGTAATTATGACCCTAGATCTGAGCTTACCTCATCATTATTAACATTAGCAATGCTAACAGAAGAAAATGCTCAAAAGAGAAATGCTTTGGTTATATTTCAGGAGACACACCCTCCTGTAATCAAAGCCTCTCCAAATCCTAAATCATCGCTCATAAACACAAGAAAGTTAATAATTTTGGAAAGGGAAGAGATTTCAGTTTAAAACTTTCAAACTCTTAAAGTTATGAAGCCCAGGAGATATTGGGTAAGACTTCCAGATGCACTTTTCGTGCTTCAGTATAAAGATAAGGGCCTAGGGGAACTTCTGGAAGTGCCCAAGACAGTAAGAGATCCAGAGTGTTTATGCATTTGTGAAACCCTCAACAGCACCTATTTGTTACCTTCATTGCCTAAAAGGAAAAAAAATAAAGGAGCAAAAGATTTGGACTAGAAAATCTTTTTCACCATGAGGACATTCAAGCACTGGGCCGGGTTGCTCACAAACGTAGTGCAATGTCCGTCCTCGGGGGATTAAAAGACCAGCCTTGTCTGGCCCTGCAGCTGACCCTGCTTTTAGCAGAAGGTTGGAGAGGAGACCTTCTGAGGTCCCTTCTAAGTTTAATTATTCAGTGGTATCTCTGTAAATGTGACACAACATCTTTTATCTAATCAAAGTTCTAATTTGACAACTACTTCAGGCTGGAACTTTAGTGGCAAAAGGAAAGTTAGAGATTACTATCCCATTTAAAAGACAGAACTTTTTAATGAATGTCAGTGAAGTAGGAAAATAAAGGGAAGAGATTATATCCTGTAAACTAGGTTTTCAAATAATCTAGTGAATGCTTGTGATTCCAGACTGTCTAGAACTCCATTAGCAACTACAGTCCCATTAAATCCTCTTCTCCCTATTTCATCAATTCCTTTTGCTTGGCATATTTTAACCTTCTAGCAGACTAAGGACAACAATTAACAGCAGCCTGAGTTCCTTTCTGTAAGCTTTTTTCAGGGTTCATCAGCCTGCACGTATCACAGAATCACAGAATAATTGAGATTGAAGGCACCTGCAGAGGTCTCCTCTGAGTCCAGACCCTCATCAAAAATGGGTCGGCCAGAGCAGGTTGCTTAGGATCACAGCCGGTAGGGTTTTGTGTGTCCTGAACTGCAGAAACTTTCTGGGTAACTCTGCAGTGTTCAAGCATCCTCCCAGTAGAGAAGTTTTTCTGATGTGTAAACGGAATATTTTGTATTTCAGTTTGTGCCCACTTCACCACTGTGAAGAGTCTGACTCTGTCTTCTTTACTCTTTTTCCATCAAATATTTATATACACTGACAAGATGTTCCCAAGCCTTCTCTTCTTGAGGCTAAATAGCTGCAGCATTCTCAACTTCTCCTCACATATCAGGTGCTACAGTCCCTAAATCAACTTCATGGCACTTCACTGGACTTCCTTCAGCTTGTTTATGTCTCCCTCATACTGGGGAGTCCAGGACTGGACACAGTACTCCACATGTTCTCACCAGGGCTGAGCAGAGGGGAAGGATCCCCTGCCCTCAACTACTGGCAAGGCTCTGCCTAATGCAGTCCAGGATGCTGTTGGCAGATCTGGGAGACGAACAAATGATATGTTCCTATGCTACTAACAGAAATGTTACATCCTAGTACCAAACATTAGATCAGCAGGTTCAGAGCCAAAGCTTTTTCTTTAGTCTCTAAGGAAAACAGATCACTAAGAATAAAGAACAAGTAATATTATTTTTTTAGAGGTGATTTGCTTTGGAGAAGGTCTTTGCAAAAAACAAAACAAAAACAAAAAAGAAAGTAAGACAAAAAAAAAAAAAAAGGAAAAATCAGAAAATCCTGAAGGCAATGAGGAGACTTTAGAGCTAACCTTGCTGCAAGACAAAGTCTCTCTGGAGAGTCACCAAGCCCTGAAGGACAACACAGGTATCGGTGCAACCCTCGGACTTCAGCTACTCTCCCCCATTGGGGTGACAGCTCTGCAAGCATACAGCCATTCAAGGCAGTAAGGAGAAGTGTCAGACAGTTAAAACAGCACATACTACAAGAGATGTTTCCCATTTCCAAGGAAGGCATTGTGACAGAGAACAGTCCTACAAGACAGATTCAGCCCATGGCACCTACAACTGCCAGCTGGACAACAATTTCAGTGAGTTCAGTGCTTACTTATTGTCCTGAACATCTAATAGTGCCATGAAAGCTCTAGTGATCACTTTATTATACTTTGAATATACAATTGCGCCATTTCCTGGAATATTTCGCTTGCTGAAGCAGACAATTTATTATGTTGAAAGTGCCAGTGTTACACCCTATCCAGTAAAAGGATTTTACATTACCCTTATGCATTTTGAAAAACCTGCCATGGGCATTGTACAATCCATAGAGGACTTGGAATTTGAGATACGAATCATCTGTGCACACGCAAGTACCTGAGGTTAGTTTCCACTTGGGGATCCAAGACTTTTAGGGACATTTAGATTTGTAATAGGATTTTGTTTTCCCCATTACATCTCTCTAAATATGTGCCTGGCTTCTCACTATTTCCATTCTTCTAGCTTTCAGACACGATTTCCTCATTGGCAGCTCCCTATCTTCCTTTCCCATTCTCAGACAGTGAGACATAAAGGCACTGAATTTTAAATATATACTTAAACACACCCATCTGCAAGTAAACACAGAGAAAGAAAGAGAAATAAAGTGCAAAGTAGTGTGTGGATGACTGCAGTTTCTGATGTAGGCACAGTACAAATACAAATGAAATGCATCAGGTAGCCAGGATGATGATGGGCTATTTGATCAAGATCCATGTTTTAAAATTTACAGTAGGCAGCAGTACATATCTGCAAATCACCAAGTTGAAGAAGCAGATGTATACACACACACACTGAATGACCTAAAGAACTCAATCAGTAAACCCAGCTATAAACTGAGAACACGGACGTGTCAGGTCCACATACTGATAACCCCTTTGCTTCTTCCCACTAACAAAAATTGCTGACTGACTTTGAGAGCTGCTGTGATCGACATCACAACAAAATCCTACTCATTCATCATCTGCTGATAAATGCACATATCAGACAATCAATAAGTAAGAGGAGTTATTGGTAGGATGACCTCATTCAGCACCTCATTCCTGTTTCAGCACAACAAACCTCCTGGTGTTTTAAATGAAGTTCTAATGGTCAAAGCTTACTATTAACAACAATAGCCATGTCTAAGAGCAGTCCCTTGAACTGAAAGACAGCACAAAAGCTGAGACATAATGAAATGTGCTTAGAGCTGTGAGCAGGTGTTGTGTTGGAAGAAACACTCTCAGAGTGTGGCACACTAATGTAGATTACAGCCTGTGACCACCAAAATGTGCACTCCCAAGAATACCACCAGGAAGCAGGCCTGGTAGGAGGAAAATGCTATAGGTTTTTCTTCTCTGCACTTGAACAGCATTTTGCTACGGACTTATATGTGGTTTAGAGTGAAGGAGTAGGAGAGGACAGGCAGATGAGATAAGAGAGCTCCTGATCTGTCCTTCAGACAGTGATAAACAGGAGCCTTCATTCATGAACTATAAACTCCAGATGGAGAGCAGACAGCTGCAGAAGACCGATGCCACCAGAACTGCTTTCCATACTCTTTTATTCCCCAACACCTCCCACCCCCAGCAATACCCAAGTACCACTGCACTGTCCTACATGAGGTTAGGGAAAATATCCACATCCTCCAGCCTCTCCAGGCCTGACTCTCCCAACGGATGAGTAACACTGATGGACATCACTTGTAAATAAGATCTTTGCTGTAATCTCAGAGTCTATTCTCTGCTTCCTAAAAGCTGCTACTCTTATATAAACTAAAATGCTGCCATAAATCACAGAATCACAGAATGGTTTACGTGGGAAAGGACCTTAAGAACACCTAGTTCCAAGCCCCTTGCCATGGACAGGGCCACCTTCCACTAGAACGGGTTGCTCCAAGCACCATCCAACCTAGCCTTGAACACTTCCAGGGATGGAGCATTCACAACTTCCTTGGGCAACCTGTTCCATTCAGGAGTGCAGCCTCCCCCATAGTACACATAAGGGTAAAAAGCCAGAACTTTCAGTATCTGAAGTGCAGGGGTCAGCTCTGCAATTAAAACCAATAATGCCTTTCATTTACACAGCAGAAGCTTGGATGAGACTGACTGTAAAGTGATGACCAGCACCAGGAATATGAACTCCTGAATTTTGGATGAGCTTCCTTTGACAAGTTGGCTGCAGATGACATCTGTGCTGGCTTAGGTGTGTGCTGTCTGCCTCTACATCCATCTCAAAGAGATATGACATTATTCACATAGTGTCATCAGTAAAAGTCAGAATACTGAGACCCAATGTTCCATGCTAAACAAGCCCATGCACACACCCATACACAGGTCATTTCTACAGGCACTAACCCACTAACCAATGCTTTTATAATGCAGTGAAACCAGGACCTTTCCTGAATAAAGCAACGTAGCAGGTTTTTTCCTGGAGTATACCAGAAAAAAAAGCTGATGCTGGACAAATGCATAGTAAAGCAAATCGCTACTGCAGAGTTTATTGCCGCTTGACTTCTTTCGAACCCCCATCACGCTTCTAAAATAGTGAAGTTGTCTCATTCTTTGGAGCTGCGTACTTTATTGTTACCTAATTCAGCAGTGGAGACCAGACAGAAGGATTTTACAGCCACACAGCAGCAGGACATTGAGGTGTTTTCCTGAGGGGCCTTTTCCCCCTCATGTTTATGCTAACTTTCCTTGGGATGATCTCAGCTTCCATGACTTTTAGATTAAAAGTATTTCAGAAAGCAGGAAATAATGAAGACTTGAGGTTTTTTTACAAGGTCTGATACAGGCTTCATGCCTGTAAATCAGCTGTTTTAAAAGAAGGGACAAAAATAAGCAATTAAGTGCTATTATCAGGCTGCAGGGAGTATGTTTTCCACTGTTGGAGAACACAGATGAGGGTTACTGGATTCTGCATCTTGCACTACTGGGGACACCTCTGCTCTGCGCTCATTGTTTAGTGGCAAGCCAGTTGGGCTGGCTAGGCTGGCTATAGTTCAGGTGCAGTAGCACAAGAATCAGTTTGTGCATGCCAGCTCACTAGACTAAATCTGACTTTGGTAAGCCAAAGTGTGAGCAGATGTGACACCAGCATCACACCAGAGCAAGTGTGTCACACCGGACTGGTGTGAGCAAGCCCTTACACAGGTTAACTGTATCTCAGGCCACAGTTTTATGTGCACTTTAGGTTGGTTTAAAGTGGCACGGCCACAATAAATCAGTCCTACCTACTGCCATCTCATGTTCCAGTTTTCAAACTGCCCTCTTGAAAGCTTGTTAGTGTTCCAAGCAGCTGTAACAGCAGCTTGATGAAGGAAATGATCAAGGTAAAACATAAAACTATTTTCTGCCAATGCTAGCTTTAAACTAGAGGAATTTCTCAGTCTGAGTATTTGCATGGTGGAAAAAGAAATTTTGCCAGTGGCCAGCATGCAGGTGGGAAGAACAGCCTGAGCAATGGGAGGGCAAGACTGGCATTACTCAGCAGTGGCTCTACATTACCCTGGTTTAAAGTATTCAGGGAAACTGCTGTTTTCCTCTTCTCTGACATGAGAAGAGGAAAAGACTTTCCTCTTTCGTTACACTTCCATATCAACAGTAATAGCACTAACACTGCATTCCTTAGTGGGACTGTATGCGTTTTGGAAGACCCTCATAAAAAATGGTATTTGGGGATCTTGGGACAAAAAGCATCATCAAAATACACACTTCCATGCTTTGATTAGCAGCCAATCCGAGGACTACATTAGCAAACGATCTCCTGTAAATGCTACTTTTGTCAATGGCATGGAGTATTACCCTCTGCCAGGTATAGACAGTTAGCATGTTGTTAAGGTCTTCAACTCCTTAATCCTGCAAAAGTAATGTCAAACAAATTGCCTTTGGCATACCAAATAATTTATTAATAAAGGAGGCTTAATCTCTTAATGGTTATTTGTTGAAGAGTCTCTTGCTGTGTTGAAGGGAATTATGACAGTTGGACTCCTTGTGCATGTTTTGTTATTATTGTTTTACTGATGATTAAAGTTCTAAGCGTGAAGGAAATGCCAGGGGGTGGAGTGACTGACAAAATGCTGACTTTTCTCATTTTTTTAATTGGTTCAGATGACAAGTGGATTTTTCTTGGCTTCCCTCCTCCTGATGTTGCACCATTCAGTTAAGTTTTCTCAATCTCTTTTCGTTACACTTCCATATCAAAAGGGAAGGCAGTGCTGTGAGAAAGCTTGAAGCACCAGCTCTGAAGAATGGAATGATTAACAAGGCCTCTACAACACAGACTAGAGGACAGCTAGTTTACATGACATTGCCTCAGCTGTGGCCTAACCCTTACACAGAGAGACCATCTTGAGCTGTGAGAATCTGCTTCGATCTCCAATTCCCCCATGCAGGCAGATTAGCCCTGAGCTCACAGCTACACCTATAGTAAATTTAATGATGCGGGATGGACACACATGGATAGCTCTTTACGGAGGATAGGACAGAGACCGTTCATTTATTTAACAGAAGCCACTAAATCACCACCAAGTGTTTGTTTATAATCACTGCTAGCATGATTTGGACTCAAAACAAATCTATTAGCCTTCCCCTAAACCAGCTTGTTCTTTCTTCTCACTGGCCCCTCCCTCCTAATTTTCCCCCTAGACATATCCATGACTGGAATAATAATCAATATTTAGTGGGTCTGTGACGTATGTTACATGGGGTTATCCCCCATCTGCTGGCCAACTTCTAAGTTTTGGAGAAGTTGAGTTTGTGTGGTGCTGAATGATCAAGCCTACACCAACAAGACGGACAGAACAGCAAAGTTTAAAAAGCCAAAGCAAACCAGTAAGAGGTCTAAGGCATAAGAAACCTCATCTTCAAAACACATTAGAAATCCAGTGTGTTTGAGGGGACTGGGAGGAGAGGTAGGGGGACTGGGGGGAGATGTAGGAGAGTGCTGGTCACAAAAGAGTTCTTGAAGAAGCAGCTTCAGATCTTGCAACCGAAGTTTATGCAGTTGAAATTGCTCAGCCTCCCTGCCTATGGCCACATTTGAGGCTTAGAGTCAGAGGACATGGATCATTCCACTGGAATAATTCCTCCAGTGCAGCCTGAGATTCTCTCATCTGCCATCTTATTTCTGCAAAGGGGATTCCAGTTTCAGTATCTTGTTTCTCTCACAACAAGCACAGAATATGATGAGGCAGGATCTGGTCCAGGACAACCAAGGCCACAGGAGTAGCAGACTCAGAATGAACTTTCTAATTTCCTGTAACCTTAAGAACACCAGAGAGCAGACTGGAAACACTCGTTCTGAACCAACACCAGCAACAGTGATTCATCATTTTCTAAAGCTCCTGAAGATATCTGGACTATGAAAAACTTCTGTCCTCCTCTTATGATGGCTTACTTAAGCTGGAAATTTTTGTTCATTACTGGACTGATTCTGTTGAGTCTCACTTAAAACAACCAGACAACCTTCAACTAGCAAAAACTGTCCTTTCTAACTCTGTCTTTTAAAGCTGAAGACACTTCTGTGGTACTGCCAAGGAATGTTGCTTTTCAAAGACATCTACTTTCTTAGAATAGCCATCTCCTTATATGTTTAGGAGTCATCTTTGTATTTACCTGGAAAGTAAATAGTTGGAAGTCTATGCTTGATAGAAACCACCCAGGCCAGTAAACTACCAATAACATGAGGTAGCAAAAGGGAAGTAATGAAATAGAACACATGTCCAGGACTTTAAAACACAAGATAAATACTGGTACTGGCCTCAAATACCCAGCTTAATTCTCCTTTTCCTTTCACACAAGCTCTGCGCTGCTGCATATCTGTTCAATTGCTGTCCTTCTGAAATGACATCGCTTTACATCAAACACAGTCAAATCTGTGCCTCTTAAAATTAACTAAGATTATATTGCTTTTCATACCACAGAAACCCTGAGGAAAATACAAAATATGCATTTATTTTTACGTGCTTGAAGAGAAATTTGCAACAAAATCCCACACAGGAAACAATGTCAGAGCTCCTCTTTCTGAAGTTCCCAGCATGAGTACTCATCACCAGAACTGAAAAAAACCAAGCCAACTAGTCCTGCTTACAGTAATTGCTCCAGAACGTTTTCCAAAATGCAGCCATCATCTTTCTCAGTTTACTCAGACTCTAGTGACCATGTGGGGCACGGATCACAGAGCAGAATTAAACTGTCAAACAACAACGTAGCCGCCGCCAAAGTCCTGGTAACTACAAATGAGGAAAGATCTCCCCGGATCATGTTTTGATTGCTCTCTTGAGTTCCTATTGTATGTGGCAGACTTGCCATCCATCTAGGGCAGACTTTGGAAACACGGATGGGGTGAGATTAGATATTACGGGGCTCCAGCTTTTCTCAGCATTGCTCAGTACAAAGGCATGCTCTTGCTTTCAGTTACCCTTCCTCAAGTTGTGGCAGCTCTTTTACACTAAAGGCAGGCCTATTAGATAAACTTCTAATTGTCAATGCCTTTTGACCCATATTCCCTATTCTTTCATCCTCTTCAGACAGAATTATTGCTAACGCTCTGGAGACAGTGGAAAGAAGCACCTTTCATCAGCAGATTTCAAAATATTCTCTAAGAATTAATGTGTTTATCCTTGTAAAGGACCTTCTTCTAGGTAGGGAAAGTAAGTAGTATCATGCAATAACGTGTCACAGCCTGTAAAGGATTGCAGAAGGCTTGATAACCTGTAGATCATGAAATACAGCAAATGGGATAGTTTTTACCAATAATGCAAGCCTTGGGCAAACTCACGTAAGTGAAGAATGACACATAAACTCTCTGTTTGACAGTCAGATAAAGAAACCACATCCGTCACTCTGCTGATGAGTCTCACCACTTGATTATCACCCAATAAAATGTACGTGTATATTGATTCATTCATATTCATTGACTAAACCTTCAGAAAATCAAGTTCTTCTGCTGAAATAATGTGCTTTGCATGCATCTGCAAGTCACCTGATGCCAAATATACCACTTTTCTGTCCCAGTGCAGGTAGCTTATGCCTGGATCTCTGGATCTTTTTTCACAGAGCAGACTGGTACCATCTTGGCTACCCTCCCCTCTTGGTTTTACAGAAAACTCTATAATTCCCTAACTCCACATGTAATCCTTTCGCTCATCTCGGTCTCAAATCTGATCCCTTCCATGATTATGCACACCTACAGTGTGCATGGGACAAAGGTTTTTGAGGCACGTGATAACCACATGAAAGCCAACAAATCTTGGCTTTTGCATGCTTCTCAAGCACCCCTGTAAATCGTGACTTGGAAGACTTCCTCAAGAACTCCAGATTTGTGCAAGCAGCACACAGAGCTTTGAAGCCACAAGGGACCTCTAAGTGGATCACCCTTCAGAAAGTATCCCCAAATTGAATCCTCTCTACAGTAATCCTGTTTAAAATAGTAGCAGCTCCATCAGCTGCTTAGACTCCTTGAGCCATTAATCCTGACAGATGGCTCTTCTAGAATCTCACTCCTCCAACAGCTATACACCTTACATATCCCTGATCATGTTGTTTATGACCATGACTGGTTTTGGTTTTCATTCATGCAAAGTCAGAGGCTGGTACTGAGTTTTTGCTTACCTTAATCACTTAATTATCTTAATTTCTGTAAGACTCATCCCTGCCATAGCTAAGCACCCTTGTAATAATGAAACCTGTAATACTGAAAGATGAAAATGGTATTCTGCCCTTACAGGCATAACATCCATGACAGGGCCTGATGTGAATTTACACAGTGGAAACACCAGTAAAACAATACAGCCTAATAATTCATTTATGGCATCATACCCAGGTATAGCCTGGTGGGCAAGCTTAAGCTTCCTAAGAGGGTACATAGGGTTACTGAAGTCCAGCATGTTGCTGAAAGCTGAAATGTGGATTGTTGCCGAGTTGGTCCCTGTGTTGCATCTTTCATAGAAATCTTTGTGGTGGATTTGGAAAGTCTTACTACATTCTAGTGCTTGCTGTCGTCACAGACCATACAGAATCCTATGGGTACAAACAATAATCTGTAATGCACTTGGCAACACTTCATAGTCTCATTGCTTAGCTTTAACACCTATAGCAACATTGCTTTTATCTCCCTCTTCGTGCCACTTCTTTGAACAATAAATCTCATGGACAAGCCTTTTGACCAACCCCTGTGGTTTGGCACTGCCCACAGACACTTAGCCAGGTACTGTTCATACCCATTGGTGTGTTGTCAATGAACAGGGAAGAAAGTCATATTTATTCTCTCTGCTCAAACAGCTACAGATAGTTCACAGCCCTTCCATGCTAAGGCATCAGTGCTCATGTTTATTTAATAAGTCAGATTGTTTCTTGAAATTGTGCAATTCATCCCATGGAAATTTCCTTGTTTGCATAATTCTGTCACGTTGATATTATTGGGGTTATGGTCAAAACAAAATGTTACAAGACGATGATTTTAAACCTGAAAAATCTCTTTTGGTAAAAGAAGAGGGGAGATACTTTATTTTTTTTGAAGTTGACTTCCAGTAAGGCTTGGAGGTCATTCTGAGTTGAACAAATTGCAGTCACAAGTCATGCTCTCCTGAGCGACAGCAACAAAATTCCCAGAGTCTTAGACATAACAGCTAAAATGGTATTCAGAATTCCTGGCTCATTTGCTCCCAGATTTCCTGGACACTGGTTTAACACATGCTAGAAAAAATAGAATTAGTAGTGATGGAATACAGAAGTTCAGTTCCACCACTCTTCTCTTTCCTGCCCAGAATTTCCCATACAGGCACAAAACTCCATCCTTAACCCCTAGGCAGGTTCTAGAGAGCTCTTTGAGGGCTGCTGCTCACCAGTAGCTAAAGCATCATCCTGATTTTCGTGGGAAACCTGACCAATCTGCTGTCATGCTTGTGCCTCCTTTGTGCTTCTTTCCTTCCTTCCTGCATTTTAGGTTGTGGCATTAAGCTGCACAGCCACATAGCTGGCAACGAGACAGCAAGAAGGCTTTTATTTTACTTACTCTGCTATCTCAGAATAGTCCAGTATTTTCCAATCAGGGCCATGAATCTGTAGCTGTTATGACTTAAAGAGGCTCAATGATAGTGGGTTGAGAAAGAACAAGCAAGTATTGAAGACTTTTACTTTCAAAATACTCTTGCCTTTTCAAATAGTTAACAGAAAAGAGCTCCTTCGGGTTTTCGTTAGTCAATGGTACCGTCATCAACGGCCTTTTCCAGGAAATGTGTAATCAGGGCACTCCCTCGACTCATACTGGATTTAAAAATCATAATAATTATTTAATATGACTAACTTCCTTAGAAAGGAAATTTCCATAAGAAAAATGGCACTTTGAGTCCCTCACAGTATTTTCATTGGTATAAGCAATTAGTGTCAGCGTGAAGAGAGAGAGCACCTCTCTTCACCTGCTTCAGAAAGGCTAACTGTGCATGCCCAAATACGTTTAAACTAGACAGTTAGGGTCGCGTTAGTCTAGGTAGGCAGAGTTGAATCTCTGACATGTAAAAGAGACAAGGGAAATTCAGGTGATTATGGTTTCAGGTATTCCAGCTCTTGATCTGTATGTGTTTTGAGACTACTCTTCACTGTAAGCCTGCCACAACTCCTGCCATCCTGCTACAGTCCCAAGGCTGTTGAACTGAGAAGACATTCTGTGAAAAGGCCAAATATTTCCTTTTCCGATTCTAGTCTGCGGATTTCAGGGAGTTTTTTTTAACTATTTCCAAGAAGGCTTTGAAAGACAATTGAAAAAGAAAACCTACTCACAATACACGTTGCTAAGCTATATACCAGTTGCCACCTGCCCTGGAAAAAAACCTAGAAGAGCCGCATTTAAAAACCCCACAAATTACTAAAGACTAGGAAGAGTCTGACTTTGCCTATCTATCTTATGCTGAATTTTAGTTCAGGTCTTTGCTACTAAACAAAGTAGTGCACTAATTCACTGTTATCCATGCTTTAGTAAAGAGAGATGTGTGTGGAGGTATGTTCTTCACCCTTTCCCTTCAAGTAACATTTGCTCAAATATCAAGAGACATCAGAAAAATCATCGCATCCTTCAGCAGTTAAGGAGTTAAGTATTTTCAAGTACAGTCAGGCACAGGAATTGAAAGCCCCTAACCAGGGATTGTGCAAGAGAGGAAACTTGTGTCCATAATTTTCACTTTCAACCTCAGGATTCTCCATGCCAATCTGCTTTCTCATGGGAAGCAAACGCAGCTGGTGCAGAGCTGTGTCTGATACCATGTTGAAATGCTGTCATAGTGACAGCTTGGGCAACATACCAACTAGCACTACTGCACATGTAACTCTCCCTTCCTCCGGATCCCCAAGAGATGAACCTGTCTCAGAGTTAGGCTCTCCTATGGTTGACTAGAAAGCTTTATTTAATTCTTAATTGAATAACTCCCTCAACACAAACATATAGATAGTTAGAGGAAGTCAAACACAGCCCAAGTGTTTACATTTCTTTCCTGTTAACATTTCTTGCTGCAATACATCTGTGATTGTAAATTACACTGAAGTGAAAAAAGGAAGCATTTCAAATGATCAGGGTGAGATCCAGCTTGATAAAATACCAGTTACTTTCCTGGCAGCCTGCGAGCCAAAGTTCTAGAAGAATCCAAAGAATGACTACCTTGAAATGATCTCTGCCTTGCATATTCCTTCCTCAACTTCTCTGACACCAATCTGGTGAGCATTCAGAAACACTGCATGTATTTCTTGCAGCACTGTAGGAGAAGCAGGCAGTGTGGCCAGAGAAATGCCTGCAACTATTTGGTATAAGCACCCCATGAGAAGAGATTTAGAGTGGTCCAAGTCTGTGTAATTCAGAAGACAGAAACTTAGCTTAATCAAAGGGAAACAGAGGCTGAATGCCAGCCTCCTATGGGCAAGACTTAACTATCTCACAAGTCACAGAAATTCCACCAAAGCAGACAAGCATGTAACAAAATGAACTGTTCTGGAGTGGGGACATGTACTACGCACCTCACCATCTCCAGCTTTCTCATTTCAAGCAGAAATACACATTACACTATTTCAGAGTATATCAGAACTCAAGATAAGGCTGTAGAACATCACCTGCAAAAGTAAGGAGAGTAAGATGCATTCTACCTCACCTCTCCAATCTTTCCTTTGTCCTCAAAGACCCTGCATTTTAGGAGCTATTCCTATGATTGGAATAATTGCCTACAATTTATTTAAAATCTATCACTGTTAGTTTTTAGCTGATTAGTGAAATCCCTATTGACCCACTATTGTCAGAAGTAAAATATAAGATGTCCATCTCCTGCCAGCCCAATAAGAACCTCTACGAGGAATCTCTGGGCCTTCCACATGGAAGTAGGAACAATACCCTCAGAGATCACTCATACGGTTGTGATTTTCATGCCCTTTTTCTACCTCATTTCCTTCCAGCACTCTTGATATCATGCCAAGAACAAACTGTGTGTGCATTTAAAGCAAGAAAAAAACAGCACAAATTAAGTGTCCTCCCACCCGCATTTTACTGGAACTCACTATCATTAAGCTGAAGAGTAAGCTTAGAATGCCACCTGATTGACACTGCAAACCTCTGCTACAAAGAAATAACACTGGTAGAACTGTTTTGTCCTATGTATGGCCCAACAATTTTGTTCTTACTCAGATCTCCTCCTGGTGTGGCCATGGCTGCCACCATTGCAGGATGTTACCTAGGTTGCAGTTCTGAGAGATTAGAAATAATTCTGTTTAGTTTTCAGTCAAAAACTAATGAAAAAGGCATCAGAAATCAGTTCTGTGTTCTTTGGGGGAAAAATAAGATAATGAGACTTCACAACTTGGGAGGGATCCCAGCTGAAGCTGAGAGGCACACATCACCTCTAGCCTAAGAAAAGAGGCAAGCAATAAAGAAAATGCAATGGTGTTATTTTAGGCGGAGGTTAGCTGAAAAAAAAACATTAGCAAGGGCAGAAAGAGAAGCAACTTATGCAAGCAATACGTGGTATGTTGATTTTAATCATTAATTTAATGCTATCAAAAGGTGGTGACAGCACAAAAGTCCTGAGCCCAATGTTTATTCGCCCTCTGTAGTCAGATTGCCTACTACACTTCTGGGTGCCTCACAACTCAAAAACAAACAGAGTAAGCAGTAAGCCTGTCAAATGTCCCACACAAGGCTTTAGCCAAGGTATGTCATTCACGTCAGGCAAATGCTAACAACTTGGCCTCTAAGACCATCCACATTGAACAGGCACTGTACCTTGCATGGGAACTGTTTCTGAGGGATCATGCTCAACTCCAACTCTACCTCTACAAGCAACAGGACTTCAAGTAAAAATTACCAGATGTCTTACCAAATAGATTTAAAACAAAGTAGGTATTTCCATACTGTTCTCTGCTGAGCTATAACTTGACTACAGAAGCTTAAATTTTAAAGTATTACTTAAAACCAGTACTACTTACATCTATATTGAATATTGCCATTGAAGTATTTCCATGAAACTTTCATCTTGCATGGTTTAGGAAAGAGAACACCTCGAAAATGCAAGCCATGGTGAGGCTCTGTGCTATGAACTGTTTAGCTTTCAACTCAGTCTGGCCAAATCATACACTGAATGAAGAAGAGAGTCTGGTACCAAAGAGCAGAAGCCTGTTTCCCTGAGAACCTGAATGCCACAGCTCCAAGACGGGCATGTCCCTAGTACAGGCTTCTCAAGACAGATCCTTCCTAACCTTAACTTAAGCAGCAGCACCATCTCTTTAGACAGCTGTAAAACAGCCCTGGCCACAGCACAACCAGATTTGCTTCATGGCACTGTCATGCATCATGGGCTTGTGCCATGGTGCGGTATGCAAGACACAACAAGCAAAGTTCTGTGTTTCAGACTTTACACTTCAGACATCTGTACAATATAAGGAATGATTACACAGTGTTACTGATGACATAACTTCCCAAATTAACACTGGAATCCTCTTTCTTGGATACCGCTGGGACTACTAATTCCAAGAATCTGAAAATGAGGCAACAAAGAGAAGGTAAAAATCACCAAAGCTATAAAACACATATATATATGATCACATGCACACATGCTTTTCTTTGCGGTCCTTTGTAGCCGATTTCTGAACCACTTTTTCTAGCTTTTCTTTATACAGGCCAAAACTTTGCTTTTAAAAAAAATAAAACCTCAAATTCTTTTATTGTCATGTGGTTTCAGCA
>JAOEHX010055557.1:0-16271 GCA_025448015.1 Bolborhynchus lineola
AACAAGTCTTCTGTACATGCAGGAATGTACATGAGTGAACATGGTCATGTGAGCAATCCAGACAGCTGCTTTACAACTGGGAGGTAGCGACCTGAAGGCTTTAGGACCTTGCCTGACAGCGTGTATGTAGTGGAGGGAGAGGGTAGCTGCAACCCTGGAACTCACTGTTCTCGAACTTGGAAACATGTGTTGTAATTGGAAACATGTGCTGTAGTTGTCAACCAATCATTAAGCAATTGCTAACCCCGGGCTAAGGAATGTTAACCAATCAGATGTTACTGAATATTCTAGTATCTTGAAACTCTTTATAAAAGGCAGTGTTTGCGTACAATAAATTGTCAACGCCTGATCACATTAGTCGTTGTTGTGTTGTCTGAGCTCCCGCTGCAAATGGCGCCCGAACAGGGACCCTCTCATCGTTGCTTCCTGGAGCAATAAAACGGCAGGAATAGGAGGGAGCAGGAAAGCTGACTGAATATCCTTGCTGCCCCGGCAAGAAGCCTTGCTAGTAGGCAAGAAGAAGTTATCCTCACCGGTGAGACAATTATCCTAGCCGGTGGGAAGAAATTGCAGAAAAACGTCGACGTAGGTCTGGAATCTCACCCTGATCAGGTGAGCAGTCGGGGAGGAGATGGGGTCTACACTCTCAAGGGAAGAAGAGGCAGTAGTTAAATTCCTCCAACATATTCTAAGAGAGGTATTCATTATGAGGCTAATGTGCTTTAACAGCTGTTGCTGTGGGCTAAAGATAAGAACTTACTCCCTTTTTTTTCTGCTTTTGAAGTGCATACATGGGATACCATAGGACAAACAACATGGGAGGACATTAGCAAAGAGTCCAAAGAAGCAAAATGCTTAGCAATTGTGTGGCTGCTGGTCCGTGAAACCCTGGTAGAGATGAGGGGTGAACGAGTTGCAGCTGCTTCTGCCTTTGCTGCAAAAACATCTGAAAGTGGTCCAGGCTCCACATCAAAACCACTCTTCGAGAATCCAGGAGTCCCTTTGCCGCTGACATCGTGGACTGTTACTATCTCGTCGGAGGCGCCACACCCACAGGTGCTGATAGTGCCTCGGGAAGTGGAGGGGTCGTCTTTTCCAGTAGCCAACGACTGGAATGGACCCAAGTTGTCTGCCTGCCAGCCCTCCGGGCCTCACCCCCTAAGCGTGGACCCAACTCCACCTCCACCACCATCATCTTTGCACACACCGTTGCTGCCGCCATCTCGCCTGCCTCCAGAAGAACAGGAGGGAGTGTGTACCACTTTGGACAAGACAGACTGCAAAATTTGATCTCTGGACTCCAGAACCTAGAAGCTCAAATTCAAGCAGCTAAGGCTTCTAATTCTTTACTTCCTTCTGTATCCACTTTTTCTCCACCTGGCTATGTTGCCAATCCTTTTTTAACACCCCAAACACCTTCTGATCCTGTATCTTTTCCTACAAACTCTCATCCTGTGGGAGCAGGAAACATAGTGAATATGGGCGGAGATGGATTTGGGAATCCAGTAACTAGGTGGAAGGGAGTTAGATGCTATTGATGGCTGCTTTATTTCTTCCAATCATGCTATGGCCTTTCCAGTTATTTTTGATCAAACAGGGAGGGGGCAATGGGAAGCATTGGATTGGGAAATGTTAAAGGAGGCAAAAAGCACGGTTAGTTAATATGGGTTAAAATCTCCATATACTCAATCTTACAACATCTTTTTACATCACAACTGTTAACTCCTTATGATGTTAAAATGATAGTTAAGATGTTAATGACACCCTCACAACTGCTACACTTTTATCACAAATTGTCAATGTTATGTGACACAGCTACCACTGTCCCATGTCAGGCTACAGACCCTCTACATAGGGTTCAAACACAAATGTTAATGGGAAGTGGTCCTTACGCTCAAGGCTTAACGATTATAATGGTACTAATTATTATTGTGTTGATTTTTTGTTGTTTATGGAAGTGTATTATTGGTGTGCTATCTCATGCTGTGAATCAGGTTTGGATTGCTCAAAAACAAGAAGGGGGAGCTGTGGGAATGTACTTGAGTGAACATGATCACGTGAGCAATCCAGACAGCTGCTTTACAACCGGGAGGTAGCGACCTGAAGGCTTTAGGACCTTGCCTGACAGCGTGTATGTAGAGGAGGGAGAGGGTAGCTGCAACCCTGGAACTCACTGTTCTTGAACTTGGAAACATGTGTTGTAATTGGAAACATGTGCTGTAGTTGTCAACCAATCATTAAGCAATTGCTAACCCCGGGCTAAGGAATGTTAACCAATCAGATGTTACTGAATATTCTAGTATCTTGAAACTCTCTATAGAAGGCACACTTGTGTTACAATAAACAGTCAACACTCTGATTACATTAATCTGTGCATGTTGTCCCGATCTCCTGCTGCATATACAGAAAGAAATTCCAACTAAGTCTCTGATAAAGTCACAGAGAACCTCAACTGCCCAAAACATAATTATTAAGTGAGCTGCAAGCACAAACTCTTAACAGTGCTCATAATTTAAAAATTATTTATAATGCATTACTGCATGTTTAAAAAAAATACAGCAGTATTTGTGGTTCCCAACAGTATTTGTGATTCCCAAAGGATTTCTTCAATGTATTTCAACAGAAGCTGATATTTCGAATTCTATTTCTGGTAAAGTTTATAACAAAACACATGCTGTGTTTTCAAACATGTTTTTTTGTATTAGATCGATTTATCATTGCGTTTACTTAGTTGTTTTTTTATAAATCAGACTCACAAAATGTAAAAAGATCTGAAGTATCCTCTTATGTGGTAGCTTGTGGTGTGCAAGAAGCCCATACTGTGTTAATATGAGACAACATTTTTACGCACTGCACAGAAAGTTGAATCCCCTGAAGTTTAAGCTATTAGCTTTAGGTGGAGCAGATAGCATGCTATTGTGGAATATTAACAAGACAAAATGACAACAGGATATTTGATTCTCCATTAGCAGGGAGCTAAAACAGAAGCAACATGGAATGAGATACAAGACAAGCAGCAGACCCGCCCTTTGCTCGTGACAAACACACACACCAGAGTAATATGTGAGTTACAAAATTCTCTTATTTGCTCTTTTCTTTGTCCAGGTCTAGAACTTCTAGCAATTTGCTAAAACCATTGATGATTTAAAAAGTATGAAAATGTTGTCAAGTAGCTGGTGAATGCAACTATGATATTACATACACAATTTAAATATGTCAGCCAAACATACATCTGCTTTCCTGTCATGAGGTTGGAGTACTCTCCTTGCATTCCTTTACAGCTTCCCTGACCAACATGCTTGATAGACATACACTTGGTAGACTTTCTGAGCAGCTATAGGATGTCTTTTAAAGTTCTGACCCAAGGGGAGAAATTTAGTTTTAAACTGCTGTAGTGAACAATAGTTATCAAATTAACTAAAAGCCTAAAAAGGGAAAATGGCAAAAGAAAAATATTTTACACGTATCAGCTATTAAAATTTGTTACGGTTCCCAAGCTAGTTTGCAGTAAGAAGGTGCTCACTTTTTTCAGGTAGATGAAAAGCAACTAAAAGTCCCACAAAACCTTAAGCTGATGAGAGTAGACCTCCTTGGAAAATGTTATTTTTAAAGATTAGGAAATTAATATATATCTCAGTAATTGTTTGCACCCATAATATTACAGTCTTCCTGTTTACTTTCAACTGACAAAGTTAAACATGAGAAGGCTTTAATTTTAATTCTGGTATATGGGTGACACACTAAAATTGTTTATCTCTTAGTAGAATTTTTTTTAATGAAAATATCAACACAAATATTGTTTGTGATTGTCTAGTTGAATAAGTACAGGTACTTATCTCTGTACTTGTCACTTCATTCTCTATGTGTCAACATTGTAGTTCAACCTCTGAAAAAAAAAAAAAAAAGCTGTTGTAGAAATCATTTGTTCAAAGTAATTTGAATTAAGCATTTAGATACTTTTTAATTATTATTATGTAAAAAGAGCTCTGGCATTGAAAATATGCTCTGTAAGATTTGCAAATAAAAATAAAAAGGTGTTACTAATGGGAGAGACTTATTTCATCATTTAGATGCTCTTTTATTGGTCAAATTATGTTCTCAGTGGTTGGAACTGTATGTAGCTTTAAATATCCCACATCTACACTGCAGCAACTAATAATCCAAATATTGTAATGTTATTGGTATTTTTGGAAGATGCATTACAAGCTAATATCATAGACCAGAAATCATTATCCCTAACAGAACTTAAAGAGCTGAAACCAGAAAATACAAGTCTGTTTTTTCAAGTGGTTTTGTCACTGAGGACCAGGCTTATGCTGTATTTCCTCTGAATGTCATTAAATTACATTCATATAGTCCTTGGAATGACCTAGGGAGTGCACTTTGTCTACATTCATTAGTCATGTAAAATTTTAATTACTTTGCTCTTCTTAATATATTTTTTATTACATTCATAAAGATCAAAGAGCATTCTCTGTTGGCTAATACGACACCTGATTCTGTTGCGCTACTAGCTTAATATAGCCTCATGAATAGGGTAACTGGTGGTGTTATGAAAGGGTATGGGTTCAATTCCTTTAGAGGATTTGCTTTCATTAAAATTTCTTTTATTAACATCTACCTTCTTCTTACTGGGATGTGACTAAATTAATTTTTAGTTTTAAATTATTTTTCTCATATTTCTAATTGGCATATCCAGAAGCCTGGGAACATGAAAACAATAAGGGAGGCATTAGAATAGCAAAAGAGATCTCTAGACAAACTTTACTATTTTTATACAAAAAGACAGTCTCATTTTAAAAAAAATCATTCTGACTTTAACTTCTAAAGGAAGTTTATAATTTGGTCTGCAGTTAATCTGCAGTTTGACCTGAACAAGATTTGATTTGCCTTATGTTTAATAATGGTATTAAGAATAGCAGATACAGCAGCTGTAAAATAATAAGTCAGTTGTTTTATGACAGAGGATGCCTTGTACTGGTTAAACAGATACCAGCATTTTTCTGTGAAAGGATTACCTTAAACCATTGTGAGTTTGTTCTGGATTATCAAGGTCAGTCATAAGTATCTCGTGGGTTTGATTATGAGCATTCTTTTCTACATAGGCCTAGCTATTATCTTATTTCAGAACTCTGTCTTCCATGCCAAGAGTTAAAGACTCAAAAAGGCCTCTTAGGTATGCAGCCTACTACCTACTACCAAGATACATCTGTTGTATCATCATCTTAAATACAGGGTGCAGCTCATATTGTGTTACCTCAAAAAAAGATATTTTAGAATGGGAAAGATTCAGAAACAAGACAAAAAAAGTGACAATACTTAATGGAATGACGTTCATTTACTTACTTAAAATGTAGCCAATCTGCAGAAATCCTTTCCACTGGATGCCTTAGGTGCTAAAGTAATTATATGCATTTATAGAGAATTGAACACAGTATTAGAAGACATGGCCACAAATACTTACTAAACATATGGGAACTTGTAGGAACTATACTTGTTCAGATGATCTCAGACCTGGTGGATTTGGCTTTTCTAGGCTAACAGCTTCATGATCATGTTTTTTCCAACCTAAAAAAATCTGATTCTATGATCTTAATTTATTTTAAAGTATTAGAGCAAAGTGTCATTGTATATATTCCTACTGTTATGCTTTTTCCTAGGCATAAACTTTCATATGTTATTGAAGACAAGCTGTGGTCTATAATAATACAGCTGGTTTGTGTGCCTTAAATAAGCTTTAGATGCACCATTTTCCACAGACAGGAAAGTTGGCTCATGTTCTAGTAAAAGATAGCCAGCTATATATCAAATCTGAAGCAAATCCAGACTCAAAGATATGCTAACACATAACTTGCTCCACATTTGCCCACAATTTACTTGTGCAAGCATGTTCATAGCAATACTGAAATCAGGGCCATGAGAACCTTGAAAACTATTTAATTCAGTAGGAAAAGAAAATACTGTTCTCTTTTCTTGTTCAGGCTCCTGTCTATCTGTCTCATTCAATGACACCTGTAACTCTTCTCATACAGATTCAACTGTATGTGATTCAAGGTGTTGGATAGTTTAATATAAATTTGATATGGGCCAGCTGCATAACCTTGACTCAAAATTTTATGACAATTGCCAAGTTGTGAAAAAGGACCATGAGAAAGTACATAGGAAAAACAACTGAGATTGCTGATACAGGGATAGTTAACAGTTCAAGGATAGAGGAGAGAAAACGCGAACATAAAAATATATGAAATCCTAAAAAAACCCTCAGTAAGTCAAAAGACAGCAGCTCAGCAGCACTGAGTATCAATGCATTCGAAAGAGCCATGCAGACTTACCTGTCTGACTTGACTGATAACTGACAAGCCTGCAAAGACCCTTTAACTACCTTACTGAAGGTGGTGAACATATTGATGGTTAGCTAAATAACTCCTTTGCCCTAAGTATTTATTATGTGTTAGTCATGGATATCTATATTATACTTCCAACTTGTGTCTAAAGAAACTTCGTGGAATCTCTTCACATGAAGTGAGAGGATCCCAGAAAAAGTGACCCAGGGAGGAAGGACTACAGCATCTTTTCAGGGCATTTCACACTCTGCAGGAAAATACATCTTGTTTCATTCTTCAGACATTGACCTTCCTCTTGTGCTCATTAGTTCATGGCAACTGTTCTCTTAGTATAAAACAGGAAAACAAATAAACACTTCAGCTAATTTTAAATTTCACCTATCTAAAACATTAAAGGACTTGTTTATTGTTCACCCCAGTTGTAATAGAAAATTTTGCCTGGTTTATAATTCACATAATTTATCTTCTTTAATACTGACAAATTCTATGAGTTCAAAATTTGGCTTGTTCCAACACATGTAAATGTTAATTTTCACCACATTACCTATAATAACATGCAATTGTTTTGCAATTGTAAATACAGTTTGGAAAAGCAATGACCATTGAATTTAAGAATTATTTGAATCTTCTTTCCATGTGGCATTCATAGGCTGGCTTTAATTTGACAGAAACTGCTTTTGTAAATAAAATAGTGATCTTCATACTTTTTTTATTTGAAGCTACTCTCTTTTTTTCTGTTTTGCATTTAGCAACTGCTTTTGATCATCACATGCAGTCTTACAGAATCCTTCTGGAAACATTGCAAATGGCTTATTTCAGAGAAGTCCTATTTCATGTTCAGGTCAATATTCATTAGATTATGGGTTTGTTGTTTTGGGTTTTTTTATTTAGACATTGCAACTAGGAGATATTCTAAAAAGAAGCAGTTTGTCCTGTCACATTTGTATTGTATTTTAAATATAGAGAATCGTAGAATCATAGAATGGTTAGGTTTGGAAAGGACCTTAAGATCATCTAGTCCCAACCTCCCTGCTGTGGGTAGAGACACCTCTCACTAGGTCAGGTTGCTCAAGGTCTATTTCTTGCAGGTAAAGGTCTACTTCTTTGTAGATCAAAGTCTATTTCTTTCAGGTCTATATCTCTGCAGTTTGGATGATACTTATAGCAATATTTTAGCATTATATATTGGCAAGTGTATATGGCTGCTCAGCTGTGTCATGTTCCACCTTAGAGTTGGTTCAAACACAGTTCTGAATAGTAAGATGAACTTGCGCGTGTATGTACGTATGTGTTTCAACCTTGAGGAACTATGAGCCATGCCACTAAATCAGACATATTAGTACAGTTATTGATTCCTATAATCACTGATAGTTTTATAATGGCTACTCAGAAAATCCCTTTGGCCTTTGACACAGCAATGCAAATCAACACCTAATTCACTCTAATCAATCAAAGGAACATTATTTCAGTATGGTATGCTGCACCATGTCCTCTTGCCAGCAGCAGATCACAGAGTTTTAAATATCTGGTAGCCTCAGGATTCCATACCAATCACAAAAACACTTGAGGCTCATTAATGAGTTTGGTATGAAGAAAGTGTTGATTTAGACTCTCGGATATTGCTTAGATTTCCAGGTTCAGATGTGCAAGGAAAATTCTACTTTTCCCAGCTTAATTTTCTTTCCACATGCAATATTTAATATTCCATATAGAATGTGTAGAGTTTCAGTTACCCATAATTGTAGCTTTAGGTTTTATTTCTCCAACAATCCAAACTATTAAAGATTTAGCAACTCTCCCTAGAGAGTTCAAAAATGTGGTAACATGTCTGACTGTCCTCTGCAATCCGTATCAGTTAAATACGAGGCACTTTCTCCTTTTCTTGATGAGGAATGTGAAACAGAGGTTTGGAAGCCAGTGGACTTCAGTTAGTAAACTTCATCTTAGTTCACACACCTAGAATTTAGGATACTGCTTTTCACTAGCAAGTCCACTGTAGAAATACCACTAGAATAGGCACTTTGCCTGTGCTTAGCTATTGCAATCTTGATGGCAAAAATTCTTAGACTATAATTAATTCTTCATGATTGTATTTAGATACTTTCAGTCTTCCTCGGTGTTTTAAAAAAAAAATCCAAACCAAATCAAGAAATCCCCAGCAAAAAACCCTCATGACCTAGTTTTTGAACTGTTGCAGTGCTTGTCTTATGCACATTGCAGATCTGTAGACCCTAATAAGTGTTTTACATCAATCAGAATCACAGAGTTTTGCTTGGCTGAAATTTGTGTTATTAATTTTACCTAAAATATCAGTTTTGATGCATCCTCTCCCTGCAATATTTCTAAACAATTTCAGTGTTTATGACATTGTGATTACTAATAATATCAAATCACTATTACTCGAAACAGAAAACTGCTCAAAGTATTTCCTAATTCACTTACAGTTTACTTAAAATTTTCATTCATAGTTACACAGCTGGAAGAATAAATAGGATGCCAACTCCAACACAGTACTCAAAAATGGACGATTGTACTGACACACCAGTGATGTCTATTCGAGTTCACAAGGTCCTTGAGAGGAGCCTTTTTATTTCAGGGTCATATATAAGTTTCTCTCTGCTCTTGTGAGACCTCACTTGGAGTATTGTGTGCAATTCTGGGGTCCTCAACATAAAAAAGACATGGAACTGCTGGAACAAGTCCAGAGGAGGGCCATGAGGATGATCAGGAGACTGGAGCACCTCCCGTATGAAGATAGGATGAGAAAGTTGGGGCTGTTCATCCTGGAGAAGGGAAGGCTGAGTGGAGACCTCATAGCAGCCTTCCAGTGCCTGAAGGGGGGGCTATGGGGTGCTGGAGAGGGACTCTTCATTAGGGACTGTAGTGATAAGACAAGGGGTAATGGGCTCAAACTTCAACAGGGGAAGTCTAGACTGGATATGAGAAAGAAATTCTTTACTCTTAGGGTGGTGAGGCATTGGAATAATCTTGGGTAACAGTTTAGTGTGAGGTGTCACTGCCCATGGCAGGGATGCTTGGTACTAGATAATCTTAAGATCTTTTCCAACCCTAACTATTCTATGATTCTATGTTCTTAAGGTCCTTTCCAACCCAAATTGTTCTATGATTCTATATTTTGCCCTTTTTTCATATATGAGACAACTCTGGACATGATCAGTGTTACACAGCTTATTGCTGATGCTCATACATGCTAATGGTCTTGTGCAGTTATGAAACATTTTATCTGTCCTGAGATTGTAAATTCTTGAAGAGTCAGTGAGTCTACTTTTCTCCAGAGCTCATCAGTCTTGTGGAAACTTTCACATACCAGCTTCACAGCAGGTGCATTTCCTGTCTTTTTCCTGTTGCTTTCCAGTAAGTAATTCTCTATCCACACCAGCAGGAACTCATAGAATCTGTTTTATCATTCAAAATTACACAGGAGCTTCTAATATATCTGCAGAGTATACTTTTGAGAAAAAATAATAGAGAAGGGTGAACTCTTTTCTTACTACTCCTTGATTTTCCCAAAATTTCTGGTTTCTGCAATGAAGTTTTCATCCAATGAATACCAGTATTTTTTGCAGTTGTGTCTCAGTGTGAAACAGTTTATACATTCATGCAAAACCACTCAAGACTTATGAAAATATCTTAATCCTCCCTATGAGGAAATGGAAACTTTTCAAGGTGCTATTTTTCCTTTCCTATTAGTATCTACTGAGACCTGGAATAATTCTGTGTCCAGGGGTCTCACCTGGGGTATCAATGATCCAGTTATGATTCTGATTAGATCAAAAATTTCAGTTTTAATCTCTAGGATTCCAGGTGTGTATCATCTGTCAGATTAACATCTGTCTTGTTGAAACAGTCTAATTTTCTCTAAATAAATATTCTATGGGTTAGAAAAACCAAAAATTCGAACAACCAGGTCAGAAAGATCATGTTAAAACCCTCCTGTGTTATAATGAGTGGGCTACTGGCAAAGCAGAAATCAGCATAAACCTGTTCTCTATGTTTTACATCATCTTTTCATATTGTGGCCAGTTTACAAGCACAGCAGTTATTAACATTGCTATAATTAATAATATCAACATTGCTATTAATAATATACACATCATTTATAGTATTATGAATTCCCTGAAAGGATCTTGAGATGAAATAGGTTGCAAAGCTAACTCTACCTTTTTTTGGAGCATTGGTAATAAAAAGAATTATCTAGGAGGCAGGAAAATTTGACTGTAGAGTTGCTGATAATGGACATCTGATGAAGACCTGGTTTTCATGAGTGAGTTATAACACAAAATAAAAGGATTGTGATCTGAGAAATGAAGAAGTAGTATGGGTCAACCTCACATATGTATTCAGAAAAGATTCTGAGTTTACACAGATTAGAAAAATGATGCAGCACTGAGATTTATATTAGATGATTATCATGTGTGAGATTAAGGATTACCTGAAAAATAATTCTACTTGTTGTAGTTGTAACCACAGAATAATATCTGAGCTGATGACATCAGAGGTGTTTTCACTACCTAAATATTTTACGTATTTAAAAATTATTTTTAATTATAAGCGAAGCATTTCAACAGCTGAAGCTGAGAAAACTCCACTTTAAAGATATAGTGCTACAGTTCTCTATGTTTTCCAATGGAAACCTGTCATATCTGAAAAGTCAGTAAAAACTGAACTTCTATTTCCTTACTACGATATGATTATTTTCACAATGTTGCTATGTCTGGCTACAGTTCTGGTTGGCTTTCCACAGAAAGACTGTTTAATGACAAGTTTTTAGTGTGAAAGAAATAAATCACATAGAGTGAAACTGTAGAAAAGTCTGATTTCAAGCCAAATATTGTCTCTTATAACAAATCATAATTTAAATTAAATTGAATGCTGGACATTTCAGTACAGCACATTCTTCTCCAATTTTTCATTTTCAGTGATCAGAATTACTATCAGTTTTTATACACACCAAATAATGAAATGCAATACAGATTCTTGAGCATTTAGGAATTGTTGGAGGGTCAGCTCAGTGATATCCTGGGATGAGTAACTTACCAAAAGGAAAAGATGCAAATGGACACTCCAAATGTCATGCTGTTTAACAGCAAACCCCATTTTTTTGCAGCTGCAGGATAACATTTTGGACATAGTCCACTCATCTCCCCTTGCAAATGACAGAGAGAATGCAGCTGCTGTTAAGCATGTTTTCCACTGGGACCATTTGCATATCAGGCCACACAGTGAAATAATTAAGCAAATAACTGTTAAAGGACCTGGGCCAGGTTTACCTCTGATATAACACCACATATTTCAGTTTGGCTACACTAAAAGATTTTTTTCATTCTGTTTTGGTTTTCATATACTTTCAGTTGTTTTGTTGTCTCTAAAGTTCATACTATTCAATATGGTAAAAAGCAGCTACAAATCATTCTAGGAAGACAGCTAACTGATGTTCAGTCACAGAAAACTATAGTCCAGACTGTAGGAAGCCTTTGATCTGAAGCCTTTTAGTTGCATTTTGTGTCAGAGAAAAAGAAAGCAAGCACTTTTTCAGGCAACAATCTTTTTCATCAGATTGTTGCCTGAAAAATATAAAACAAAAATGGTCAAAACATCTGCTGGTGTCAGAACAATCAGCCGAACTAGACTAATGTCATGTAAAACATTCCTTTCCAGCTATATGTATTAGATCTGTTATATTTTATTGGAGTAATTGTTGCCGTATATAATCACAAAATTTTAGAATATCTTAATTTGGAAGGGACCCATAAGGATCATAGAGTCCAGCTACCTCACAGGGCTACCTAACACTGAACTGTATAACTAAGAGCATCAAACAGACCATCCTTTCACTCTGACAGGCTTGTTTCCATGACCAAACACCAACCTGTTCTGAAGACCAACCACCCTCTCAGTGAAGAACCTTTTCCTAATATCCAATCTGAACTTCACTGACTCAGCTTCATTCTATTTCTTTGTGTCCTATTGCTTGTCACCAGAAAGAGATCAGGACCTCCCCCTCCACTTACCTGTGCTGAGGAAGGTGTAGGCTGCAATGAGGACAACCTCAGCCTTCTCTTCTCTAAGCTGAATAATGAGCTCAGCTTCTCTTTGCAAGTCTTGCCCTTAAGACCTTCCGCTATCTTGGTCACCCTGTTCTGGATGCACTCTAATAGTTTGATGTCTTTCTTACACTGAGGTGCCCAAACCTACATACAGTAGGCAAGGTGGGGCTGCATCAATGCAGTGCAGAGTGGGACAATCACCTCCATTGTCTGGCTAGCTGTGTGCACTCCAGGACCACAGTTAAACCTTTTTGCTGTTCATACACTCTGGTGGATTTCAAGAACAAACATCTGTACTGACACAACTTTGAAATGGTAATCTTGGGACTAGTATGCACAGTAGACTTCTTCCGTAGCTCCCATTTGTTTCATAGTATTTCTCTTTTTCAGTCCTGTTTCATACGACAGTGAACAAAGCAGTGAGAATATTATGTTTATATGACAACTCACTTCAGTGAATGCAGTAAAACTTTATCTGAATAGGCAAGTAAAAATTGAAACAGCTCTTAGGCATAAACTCTGTCTTCTGTAGTGGTTAAATAATAAAAAAGACTGGTAAAAAAAGGACATTGCTAGTAGCAATGAAAATATTACACAAATATAAAAGAATAAATGGAAGATTAAATAAAATGAAATATAAGCAGAAAAGCTGATATATTAGAAAAAGTAAAGAAGAGTGTAAAGGGACATTTTATCAGATTGTTATTTAAGACAATCTCATAAATAATCATACATTTTGCAAAGACAGAGACATTTCTTAAAATGAAAGAATTGATTGAACATAACAAAATGAAATCCATAAGGTCTTCTTGAATAAATAATAAAGGTTTCCCTGCAGCATCTACAATATTGTTATATATAATACTTATACGAAGCAAATGTTTTCTATACTAAGTTCTGTAGTTTAGTAATTTGTAGCAAAAATCCAGATTTCACAACTGAGCACTTCAGTGTTAAATTTTACATCAGGTCTGTGTGAGTCAAGGACACAATGTACGTAGTAGATATTTTACTTATTCTAGTCATAGTTCTAAAAATGGTTTATTCATCTTACGTTAAACTATCTAAGACTAAAATGCATTACAGAAGAACTGGAAACCCCCCTCTTCTTGTTATTATTTTGTAGTTCTTTTTCCATACTACAGAGAATGAGGCTGGCACTTGCATTTGACAAGTCTGGCACTCTCTTCAACACACTCAACCAATTTTGGAGTGAAAAATGGAGTTTCATATTCCTATCCCATAGCTAGTTTTTCTCCCATTTTTCAGAAGAAGGTGTTTGATTCTCCCAAACCAGCAGAGGGAAATCAGTTAAGATCTCTCACAAGCCTAGCATTTTTCCTAGCAACTGTTATTTGTGAATATAAAACATGAGGTAGTCCTTCTGCCTAGTTAATTAATTATTTATACTTGGGCATCTTAAATTTTTCATACAGATATGATACTGTAATGAAGGTGAACACAGAAATAATTATGACTTGAATCTATAATTGAAAGTAGCAAAAAAACATCGCAAAAACAACACCTATCCTGTAGAAAATTCCCACTGAAATTGCTATGAAACTGTGTAGTGTGAGGGAAGGAGCAGGTCACAAAGTTCAGTGTCTGAAAGAAAAAAGTATCTGAAATAGCTAGGAGTCATCTTTTGTAGACTGTTTTCTCATTGCAGTAAATGAGGAGATCTGTTGTTTTCCCAATATTATATTAAAAAAAAAAAAAAGGAAGACAAATATAGGTTGCCACAATCATCAGGAACAGTATCTTCATCCTTGGCTACAATGTAAATTATAAATATCCAGACTGAAAAAAAGAAAACATAACACTAGATAACCTCCTCTCCAGTCTCTCAATAAAGACATCTGTCAGTCAGCTACTGTAAGCTTTAATCACAGGTTAACTATGAACTAATGATAGTGTGTATGGCTTTAAACTAACATAGTAAAATACAGCAAACTGTTCTAGCTTGCTAACATAGTGAGAAAGGTATGTTTGCCTGATGGGGGAAGGAACATCACAGGGCTGATAAAAACTAAGGAGACAGTAGATACGACCAAGAATGCTAGCCTTTGAGACAGCGGGGTTGCACACAGTGTGAAGTGAGAGTGGAACAGAACAGAAACAAGGACATACCAACTGCTAACTCAGCACTAGGAACTTGCGAGCATGAGCAATCTCTGAAGTCATTCAACAAGCACAAGGAAGATTGTCAGTGACCACCAGAGATCCCCACTCAGCAAGAAAATGCATGCATAATTAGAATGTAAATATTACAATTAGTTCCTGGGCATCTCGTGAATATGTAAATAGTTTCCTGGAAAATCTGTCAATATGCAAGAGTATGCTAAATATATAGCCGCTGCCAGCAAGTGATGGATGCGTTCACCTTTGAGAAATGATTCATGTGTGCATCCAGAGCTGCAATAAAGAATGCCTGCTTTCTAAAACTCCAAATTAAGTCTTAGAGAGATTCTCTGATCAACTTTTACAGTAACACTACCCTTGGCCATAACATCAGTTCAATCTATTAAACTCATTCCAGAAGGTAATCACTCTTGAGGCAAGTGATTCACAAAGTAGCTGAATTCTCACAAGGTAATTGTGTAATTTACTGAAAGGTTATTCTGTTAACTGTGTGTTGCATTTATAAAATAAGCACTTTTAGTCACTTGAATGAAATTGAAAAAAAAAAAAAAAAAATTCCACTCTGTTTCAGTCATCTTTCCTTTCTTAAAAAACACAAGCATTTTTTATGATCAGTTTTCAGCTTTCACTTTTTCTCCTAGTAGCAAGAATCTACAACTATTTCATTTTTCATTTTCTGTATCAAAAAGCTCATCAGAGTCATTGCATAAACTTGTTGGGCTGTTGACTTTTTTGAGTGCATAGTCAAGTAGGTATAATCCCTTTCATCAGCATGTCATAATCCTGCTACTTTTTTAAACAAGCAGGAAGCAGAGAAGACAAGGGGAAAAGAGAAAAAGGAAATTCTTCTGTCTTTCTGACCCAATGGAAAACTGGTTAATTTGACTTAAATAAAATCTGGGTCTAACAGTGGATTCATTAGCCAGCAATTGGTGAGTTATATAATGAGGATCTTGTTTCCCTGGGGATCTCTCCTCCCTTTATAAATCCTCATGTTCCTTTCATACTGCTTTTCAAGCCAAGTCTTTCTTTGTTTCAGAAGTCTCTTTGTAATTCCCTTGGTACTTTAATCCAGTTGATGGTCACCTTCCTTTTTAACATGATCTATTTGGGGAAAATGACCTCCTAGACAGATTTGGCTGTTACATGCTTTAATGCCCTCACTTGTATCAGAAATATGTACTCTGGCTGTCTTCTTTGCAGGTATTTTTGACAGGTCTATTTTGTGGTGTACATTAGGCCTTCAGTTTGTATGTACTCCTTTCCCCTTTAACTAGACTTATCAAATAGCTGTACATTTCTATAGGAATATACTAGTTATTTTCCTCTAAAAAATCTCTGTTATGCTCTTTAACTCAAAAATTTGCTTATATGCTAAGACTTCTTGCCCATGCTGTTTATTTTGAGCACTTTTTATACTGGCGTACACACAGATAACAGGATCATAGAATCATAGAATAGTTAGGGTTGGAAGGGACCTTAAGATCATAGAGTTCCAACTCCCCTGTCATGGGCAGGGACACCTCACACTAAACCATGCCACCCAAGGCTATGTCCAACCTGGCCTTGAGCAACGCCACCAATATAGCATCCACAAGCTCCCCGGGAAACCCATTCCAGCGCCTCACCACACTCACAGCAAAGAATTTCTTCCTCATATCCAATCTAAACTTCCCCTGTTTAAGTTTGAACCCATTACCCCTTGTCTTATCACTAC
>JAOEHX010055558.1:0-15205 GCA_025448015.1 Bolborhynchus lineola
GCAGTCATTTTTTCTCCTTCTTAGTAGCTGGTGCAGTGCTGTGGTTTTGACTTTTGGCCTGGGAACAGCACTGATAATACCGATGTTTTCAGTTGTTGCAGTAATGTTTAGTCTGACCAAGGACTTTCTGAGTCTCATGCTTTGCCAGGGAGGAGGGGAAGTAGGGAGGAAGCAGAGACAGACACCTGACCCAAACTGACCAAAGAAGTATTCCATACCACAGCACGTCATGCCCACTATATATACTGGGGGCAGTTACCTGGAAGGGTGAGATCACTGCTCAGTTGTGCTGGGTATCAGTCAGCGGGTGGTGAGCTGCTGTATTCTCTTCCTTTGTTATTTCCCTTATCATGATTGTTATTGGTGGCAGCAGCAGTGGTTTGTGGTATATCTCAGTTACTGGACTGTTCTTATCTCAGTCTGTGGGAGTTACATTCTTTCAGTTCTCCTCACCATCCTTCTGGCAGCAGGGGCGAGGAAAGGGGGGAAGGGAGTGAGAGAGAAGCTGTGTAGTTTTCTGAGTTACAGCTGGGGTTAAACCACAACGTCCTCTCATCCCTTTTACACCCCTCTCACGCTGGTCCCTGGGCTGCAGCATGCACTGGGCTTTGAAAGCCAGCTGACGTGGGAGCCACTGCGTTACACGCTGTTTGATCCCATCAGGTTGCCCTTTTCCTACATGGGCAGCGCATGCTGCCAAGAGCCAGCAGGACTGCAAGCTCACCAGCTGGGAAGGGCTCAAGGAAAGAGGTCGCTCCACAGGCTTCTCTGCTACCAGCAGCAGGGAAGAGGGGCAGGCAGAGGCGAGCGCTGGGGGAAAGGGAACTGGTTTATTGGCTGGAGAAAGTGTCCGCAGCGAGTGCAGGCAGCAGCACGATGTCCTCAGTGCTGCTCCCTCGGGCCTGCAGCTGGCAGCGGGACACTAGTCCTCCACTTGCGGGCTGATGCAGGAGCAGCGGAAGGCCCTGCACAGAGCCTTCAGCGCCCTTCTGAAGTGGGATGGTTGTCTCTTTTGGACTGCTCCTGTGTCTGGGAGGGCGGCGATGCCTGTGGGGAAAGGAGAGCTGCAGGCGTGGAGCTGGGCGATCAGCGGGTGAGCTCCTGCTGCCACCCGCCACCAAGGGCTTCCCCTGGGGGCTTTCCACTGAAGGCTTTCAGTGATTGCCCAGAGAGGGGAGGCCAGGGCATGGCTGAACTTGTGCACAGGCTGCTGCCAGCATAGCCTGGGTGCCGCTTGACTCAGGAGCGTAACTGGCTTGTCCTTGGTGTCCTGAGCATGTGCTTGTGTGATGGTGAGGAGGCAACAGCTGTGCTGGCCTTTCCCTGATGCTTCTTAGGTGCTCTCCTCACTTGCTGCCTGACTACAGCCTGCACAGCTGTGTCAACTACTGTGACCCTCTGTGGGGCAGGTGCCTCTGTCTGGCCCTGTGCTAGTGTCTGCTGCTCATCCATGCTGGCTTCTGCTGGAGGCTCTGCAGCCAGGGAGGTCTCTGTGTCCTGAACTGCTGCAGACCTTATTGGTGCCACTGTCACATCCACATGGCTTTGTGACACAGCCTCCTGTTCCAGAGGCTGCTCATCCTTTTCCTCAATGACAGCCAAAGCCTTGTGCAGGGTGTCCCTCACTGCGTGACTGGCTGTTTCTTGTCGAAGCAGCAAAGAGACCACATGGCAGCCTTCCAGTATCTGAAGGGGGCCTATAGGGATGCTGAGGAGGGACTCTTCATTAGGGACTATAGTGATACGACAAGGGGTAACGGGTTCAAACTTAAGCAGGGGAAGTTTAGATTGGATATGAGGAAGAAATTCTTTACTGTAAGGGTGGTGAGGCACTGCAATGGGTTGCCCAAGGAAGTTGTGAATGCTCCATCGCTGGCAGTGTTCAAGGCTGGGTTGGACAGAGCTTTGGGTGATATGGTTTAGTGGGAGGTGTCCCTGCCCATGAAGGGGGTTGGAACTGGATGATCTTAAGGTGCTTTCCATTCCAACCCTAACTATTCTATGGTTCTTCACCCTCACATGCCACTGTTAGGAGATTTTCTTTGCTGGGCTTTGGCTGAAGCTGTGCAGCCGCAGGGGACTCAGTGCCTTGAAGTGCTGCAGGCCTTATTGCTGGCATTGTCACATCCACATGGCTTTCGTCAATGTTCCTGGAGCTGCTCATCCATTTCCTGGATGACAGCCAAAGCCTTGCACAGGACATCGCTCACTAAGTGCCTGACTGTTTCCTGGTGAACCAGCTCGGAGGCAAAGTTTATTCTGCTTCTTTGCAGAAGACTGTTAGTAAAAAGTATGGATTGCATTACAAGAAACATCTAAGTTTACCACAAGATGTGCTATTTCTTAGAGGGAAACTATCAAGTTTCTTGACAATTCTTTTACTCTCCCATTATGACACTTCTAAACCCAATTTCTTTCCAACTTTATTTTGCTCTTTACTTTTGACATGCACCGTTTCTTCCCCTCTTTGATGCCATTGGTGTATTTGGCTTTAGGCTGTACTTATTCTGCCCAGCACTATGAGTCAATGGTGCCAACGTGACTTTAGAATAAGATTTGTTCTTCAGCTTGTGTTCCCTCTGAAACCTTGGTGAGGTGACCTTCTATAGTTTTTGTCATAGAGAGGTCCATCTTGATAAATTCCTCCTCTACTCTGGGAAATCCCGGTCATTTTGTTCCTATTGCAGGCCTCAGGCCTTTACCTTACCTTCTGCATGGATTATTCCTCAACATGAAATAGAGCAAGTACAAAAAATGCATTTTGCTAATTGTGAGATGTGTACATCTGATTTGTGGAAATAAGAAAGTACTGAGACAAGATGATGAGATATGATCTCTCTTTGTATAACCATAGGCTACTGGTGAAGAAAGCATTGTATATAAGTTCTATATCTTGCAAGAGACTTTCTGATAAACTAGTTCAAACCAGTTTTGTTACTAACCACACAGTGTGATGGGGGGAGTGTCTGGGGCACATGAGCAGGGGGACGGGGGTCATCTCGGAGACCGATGGGGGAGCGGAGAAGAACCTAGAAGATGAGAGACGAATCTAGAAGATGAAGAGAGCATGCGTTGGAACTTATTTGCATAGACCACCCTTTCCTTACAATAGTTATGAACATGTATTAGTACAGGGCATATAAACTGCAAATGAAAACTGTATGGTGTGCATGTTGGTAGAGCACAGACTCCCCGCGCACCCAGCGCTCTTTGCTTGCCTCTATTCACTTAATAAATTGTTGTTCAGAATTTATCTTTGAGCATTTATCTCACTAATTGTAGTTGTCAAGCATCTGATTCCAGGAGCCTGAACTGAACTTGTTCTGTAAGCTGAAAACAGAAGACTTTATTGAGTGATCAGTGTGTCAGTTTTCTGTCTGACAGCTCTGAGCAAATCTTGAAATATTTAGACCAATTTCTAAAGAACTAAAGAAAAGAATCCTAAGACTGCCTGTATTTTGTGAATATTTGTCTTAACAAAGCTAAGTTAGAAGCTGTAATTTTCAATAATTTAAATACATATTAGCTGCGCTGTGATTGGAGCTTCCCTGTTACATTCTTTGTGCAAAGTTGTCGTTTTGCTTTCATACTCATCTGGATAACTCTTTGACACAATATAACTGGCCTTGGATAGAGTTAAGGGGTTGTGTTTAAAATGGAAAGAATGAGAAACCTGGTGGCCATTGAAAGAAAGCTGCCAACAGAAGGTTTTAAAAGCACATCTTGTGTATATCTACATAGGCTTGTATCTCAGTCTGTAAAACTGTTTGTGAAATACTGTGCTCAGTATGTCGAAGCCATCTGAGTCAGCTTTAGTGTGAACTGTTTAGTTGCATTGCACATCAGGACTCCACTAAAATGTATAGCAATGATGGATGCTCTTTTTTCAGGATCCTGATACACTACTCTCTCTATAAAAATGTAAATTAAGGCAAAGATTGAGCCATTTTCAAATGTTTTTATTCCACCCAATTATCATTCTCAAGTCTTCTCATTTATTTTATAAATGTATATATATGAAAGGGATTAGAAGTACCTCAAATCAGTGTATTATGTGAAACAGCGCAGCAACCACACTGAGCCCTTCCTTATGTGGCTGAAGTCAAGCCAAATGTGAAATAATAATTTATGAAAGGCATGCAGATAAGGGTTTCAACTGGAACTGTAGTTCAGAGAACTTCCCATTTCTGGATTAGGAATGTCACTTCAATCACTGCAAAACTCAATGCATGGGTGGCTTGATTTGTTTAGTGGCATATTGGCTGCTAAAAGTGGTGATCAAATAAAGAAAAATGGCTTAGCTGTTGGCAACTTGTACTTTATCCATGGTCTCCTGGTTGTGAGAGCTTCAAAAATCATTAGTGTGTTGTCTATGGAGCTGTAGGTACCTCAAGAAAAAAAATTGCATTGTGATTACTGAGATGGATAGAAATAGGAAAAGAATGAAGTGTTTTCTTCAGAGTGCTTTTCACTATATTAAAGGTATCCTACTGAAAAAGGAGAGAAGGTTGCAAGAGAGGGAGCTGTCATGGCTCAAGCAACCTGTGTTGCTAAATCCTATAGTAAAAGAGTGAGTGCACATGATAATTCTGCTTGTCTTTAGACTTTAAATCATTATTGTTTTGTTGCAAGGTAATGAAGTTTAAAATCAAATTTACACTGAAAAGCAGTACAGCCAGGATTAACAACAGGCCACTCAGGTATGAAAGATGATGTTTAAGCAGGCGCCTTCCGACTGGCACAGAGCAGAGCCGGCAGAGGGCCAGGAGTGTATAGCCAGGAGCTGTGGCTCTTGAGAAGAGGCATCTGTGAGAAGCAGTTGCTGCCAGCTCCCAGTGAGGTCTGATCTCACTCAGAGCTGGAAGCTCCTGCCTTGCACATAAGCAAGATTCTGGGGATCAACTGCGTCTTGCCTGTGTGAAAGGCAGAATCTCTCAGTTCCCACCATCTTTCAACTGTCACGGTACACTTTAGTTTGTAAAATATAAAAACAGAGCAATGTGTACCCCTCTTGAAAGATACAGGAAGTAATGGATAGGGCAGTCAGAATAGATAATCAAAAGAAAACATATTACTAAAATGCTTTAAAAATTCTTATGTTAAAATAGCCAAAGAATAAAGAAAACATTATGGCAGATGGACTGCAAATCTTAAAGATTTGTTTAGTCAATTAAAACAGTTGTTATAACTGCATTTGTATTGTGCATGATTCCCCATAAACTGCTGGTAGTACTTAATGATGCTCCCATATCTGAAGGGGAATTTTTACTCTTATTTTCTAAACAAAACTTTCATGGTAACTCTCATACTTGTGACTTGACTGTTTATTGCTAAAAATTAGAATATTCTAGTGCTCTTTTTTAGGGTTTTTTTGGCTGTCTTTTTAGATGGCAGTCCTTGTCCAAGAACTCCGTTCAGAATTCTGAATATGAGAGTTCTAAATTACAGGTTATTTGCAAAATGACACTTGTGCTCTCTGTGCAGAATATCTTTTATTGGTTTCATTGTACAGATGGGAAAATTGAGCTACAGAAAACTAGTGACTCTGCAAGTCCCAAAACACAGTAGCAGCACTGTATTGTAAGTCACTTGTGTCTGGAAACTTCCCTTCGTTTTGTAGAGGTATCTGTAAAAATCTTCCTTTAGAGAGAAAGCTGAGACACGTGCAGTGATGACAAGCATCAGATGAATATTCAAAGAAAAAATCCTGTTTCTGGAATTGTTGGGGGTTCTTTTCATTTGGCTGACTGAGATGCTTGAAAATTACAGTTGTACCTAAAAATGGTAGAATTTGAGCTTAAGTATTTGATTTTTTAATGGCTTTTTTGCATTACTTGCATTTTGTTCTGAGTGTAGTAAAGCTGGCAGCTTTCATTTTTCCGGCAGTGCGTTCAAGAGTTTAGGTTTTAAACCTGTGAGGTCCTAAGTTTTGGGATCATGAATTTCCCTATTTGTGAATGAGAATTTCATCTTTTGTAGTTACTGCCTGGATGACAGAAATGTGTGCTTCCTCATGGCTAGTTCTGTGGCTTCTAGATTGGAGTATGAGGTGTGTATTACCCAATTAATGTATTTTCTGCTGCTGTAAACTATGAATCAGTGTAGTGAAGGTAGAAGCCTCCCAGGCCCATTTACAGGTATATGAGCTGCACGTGGAATGCAAAGTGGTATGCAGATGTCCATGTATCCTCATTGGAATCATGTCCTTAGCTAAGCACGCTGTTTTATGGAGGGTGAAAGGTGGTGTGGTGAAAAGTCATAAAAACCTAACATGTTTTTCTGATTTTATTAATACTCACTTTTTTTCCCCCTGTTCTATGTGGTTTAGAATGCATTGCTTTCTGTATTAAGCATATTTAATTGGGAGGATTTGTGGAGAGGAAAGTGCAATGAATAGTTTCTTTGGAGATACATAAAAAATGTTGTCAGATTTGAAATAAAGCATACAAGCTTCCTACTGAGATTCGTACTTACTACAGTGTGATCTGCAGTATTAGCTGTAGAAAATGTACATCAGAGAAATACAAAAAGACCTTCAGCAGATTGTTTTATTGAACTCTTAATAGATATTAAGAAATGTAACGCCAGCACTTCTGCCACATTGCTGTCATTAAATAATAAATCACTGGAGTAGCTGCCTAATGGGATACATAGCAGTGCTGATGGTAGCAGAGTCTAGACTTGAGCTGAAATGGATTAATTTAAAACATAGAGCAAAACAGTAGATAGCAGTACTCAGCAGAACAGTTTTGGGGCTACAACCTGGTAACTAACCACAAGAAAGAAGATAATAGAAATTAGATATAACAAAAAATGATAACAATGTCTTTCACAGCTCTTAGATATCCTCCAGCACTATATTATGAAACTGTCATATAAGCATTAGTGACCATATTTTCAACCCCCCGGTTTGTCTGAGATGCCCTTTCCTAAGATACAGATGGAAGAGGGGGAACACTACAAGACAAGGGGCTTTATCTCAGAAATGATGATGACCTGTATGTGCCTTTTATACCAAAGGAAGTATGAATGCATGGGGCTTTGGAGAACAAGGTCTTGTAGTGCTTATTCCTAATGCAGTGCCTCAGTCAAATAAGTTTTGCTTTGTTTTTTTTGTTTTTTTTTTTTTTTGTTTGTTTGTTTTTTTTTTGTTGTTGTTGTTGTTGTTGTTTTGGTTTGGGTTGGGTTATTTTTAGCAGGTTTGCCAGTTAGGTGTATTTCAAAGCAAGCAAAACTATAGAGTTTTAGGCATCTGCCTTGTGCCTAGCCAACTAAGGAAGGCCCATCTTTGGATCTGAAATGTGACGATAACATACCTAGGTGAGAACCACCTTAGTCAGGCACAGGGGGCCTGAGCTGACTGCCTCAAGTGACACACCCTTGAGATGCCACCAGTGGTTTGGCTTGTTGTAGATACATCTCATTAAGCAGAGATGTGCAGCCGTCTACGGATATAGTTGTGTGTAGCATTTGTAACGTGAAATGCTTTGTCAAATTATTAAAGTGTATTGTTAAAATTACTCACCAAATTATTAGAACCAACCTGTTCAAAGACAATAGACTGCTCTGAAAACAAGAAAAAGAGACTATCAGGAGTCCGGTAGTGAAAAGTGAAGAAAACAGAAAGTGATTGATTGCTCTGCCTATGACTTTTGTTGTTTGCTCTATGTAGGAATTTTTTGAAATGTGCAAACATTGAATTTGTGAAAATAATTAGCACATAAGAGTCCAGCTGTAATAGTAATCAAAACTTACTGGTTCAACAGACTATGAGGTTTGTTTAGTATTAACATATCTTGCACATATGGCCCCCAGTTGAGGATCTGGAACTGCTCATACCAGCAAGTTAGTACCAGGGGATTTAGAAGCCAGTGTTTATTGGTGGTACCAACCACCAATTTATTGTGGAACCAACATGTGGTCTAAGTGAGTGGTGCTTCCAATGCTGTTTCTGTCTGTGAGGGGGGGGAAAAGGCAAAAGTGACTGGTATTGCTCTCATTATTCTCATACTTATGAAAACAAGGTGCACTGTTTGAATAGATTTATTGGCTGAGATTTCTGTTGAAGAGGCCTTCAGTTCATGAATTGCGGCCTTTCTGGAAACTGTGGCTGCAGCAACAAGGAAATACTGTCAGTTTTCTACAAGTCCCTGTTGAGATTTACATGCTCACATTTGTTTAATTGTAGTATCTTGCTAGCGTTTGCTTGTTTGTAGCAGCATCCAAGAATGAAAATTGGTTTACTTCCTTTGGAAACATGAAATGACTTGATGTTGGCTCCCTCAGAAACTGAACCAGGCTATCTTGTAAAATGCACTTTAATAAAATAATTTTAAAGCATCAAAGCATCTCTGTGGTTTGCAGATCATAAATTGGTAAGTCTTATCATTTAAATACAAAATGAGGAACTTAGATGTTTCAATGGAAAGAGAAGCAGAATCTATTTGGTATTGTCTTAATAAATTACCTAAAGTAGTTACTGGATTACAAGTAGGCAAGTGCTTATAACTGACTAATAAGGCACTTTCAGTAGATCATTTATCTACCAGACACAACTTCTGGTAAGAGGTTTTCCTTAATGTGAAAATAGAGCGCTTTTGGCATGATGCAGCTACCTTTGATCTCTGTAAATGACTAGCAGTAAATTCTGAATGTCGGAAGCTGACCAGTAGGATGTCTTAGGGAAGGCAAATGGATGCAATGTTACCTTGCAAAACCTGCGAAGCATTAACAGGGCTCATATTTTGGTGGAAATCTGTGCAAGGCACTTGATGGTACTTAGGCTACATCTTTGTAAAAATAGATATAGTATAGCACTCTTCAAATATGGCAGTGAAATTAGTCCTTTCAGAGTGAGTAAAGCAACCTAGACTGAGTGGATAATATGCTGATGCTGCATTCCCTTCTCTTCCAGTTTCACTTCAAAGTGGTAAGAATGGATTTTCTTAGTACTTTCTAAGGCACTTAAATTCTTTTAAGCATTTTTCTTCTACTTGAATGAAATAATTCTGAAATTTTTGCTGTGTTTCATCAATGAAGATTTTCAGATTCCTTGTTTTGAAAATGACTTCACTTGTGATATTTACAGCTAAGAGCACATATTTGTACTTGAAACTGCAATGTCCTCTGTTTCCAAGGTTAGTACGTGCAAAATGTTTCATGAAATATGACAACCTTATCACAGAAGAACTGCGTACTCGAACAAAAGTATGTTTAGTAGTGTGAGATGGAAACTGTTATTGTCTTGATTTCATACTATTATGTATTCCAAATATTGCTGGTGTATTTTTCTTAATACGTTGTGTTCCACACCCCTTTTTTTTTTTTTTTTTTTTTTTGCCAAGTTAAATTCAGGACTTCTCCTGAATTCCGGAGTTCTCCTGCAATCTGTAACTGAAATTCTTTGAGAAACATAATTCATAAGAAATCCTACACCATTTTAATGAAGAGTATGTTGATGATGGAAGAAATCTTTCAGTTTTGGCAATTTTGTGTATTGATATTGTTGATGTTTTTTTATCAAACCATGTACAAAAGAATAGACAAAAAATGTACTTCTAAATCTACTGTTTCTATTTACATTTTTTCCTAAATTTAATTTTCAGAATTAAACTTAAGGTACACAGTCAGAATCCAAATATATTTGATTTACAGCTATTCTATATTTTCAGTGATGAAAAAAAAACAGGTTTTACTACTATTATAACTAAATCTGTAAGCATGAAGTATAAAACTGACAAAGGAGGTGCTGTATTTCCCAGGATTCTTCCCTCCCCACAGCATTTCATCAAAGCCACAATCTTTATGTAAATTTAATCACCTTGCAACAAACTAATAATTTTGTTATGTCCTTTCCATTTGATAGTCCTTGGATGCTTAGAAATTTAAAATTTCATTGCAGAGCTAGGATAGATTTGCTTTAGAATATTCTGTATCTATGGTATCAGTCTACAGTAGATACAGAATATGTTTACACGTAATAAGACAAGTCTTTCTTGACTTTTTCTTGCAAGTAGTCTAAAGGAGTGAGCTCTGCACTCTTTAGTCCAACGATAGCTGAATGTATTTTGTATATCTCTATACCCATCATAATCAAATTACTACAGTTACGATGTGATAAAATATACAATACATATACATAATACTGAAGAACTAGTAGAAGAAATACATGTTCTGAAGCACATTCCTTGTCTTTATACATGTAAACACCAACATTCAGCTCTAGGTGCTGTACAGCCTGTAAGAAATATCTTCCCAAGTTACGTTGTTACATAGATGTGGCCCAAGTTTATACTGAAACTGTGACTTAGCCTGAGACTGTCATCCATCAAACTGTTTAATAAAGTGCTTAAGTATGTGAATAATCCCTTTGAAGATCAGTGGAACTACTCAAGGCTTAAGACCATGCACATGCAGTAGTATTTTGCTAGGTTGCGGCAAAACATTCTGCAAGGACATGATGAAACGCACTATAGTTTTAATATGCAGTGCACTTCAGCAGTTGATCTGATGCTTTTATTGGGTAAAAATTCAAACATATGGACTTCTCATCTGTGTTTTATAAAAGTATTCTGGCACTAGTTGCGGCTGTTCAACTATATGCTTTCAGGAAGGTGAGTTTCATCTGTTAGTGGCTGTAAATAATGAGCTCTTCATTGACTTCTAACACATGGAAGAATCAAGGAAGGTGGAAAATTATTCTGGTTGCTAAGAATAAGAACAAAAAGAAACTTAACCCAAATATTGCAAATTGCAACAAGGAACGTTCTTATTAAACTTCAGGGGAAGAAGGTGGGGGGGAGGGAGTGGAGGGGAGGAATGGATGGGTTAAGAAAACTCTACAACAGGAAACTCCACACAACAACTGAACAGGTTGTCCAGAGATGTTGTGGATTCTCTTCTCTTTCAAAGGTTGCTTGGACAGGTCCTGAGTAACCCAGCTTAGGCCTGTTTGGAGCAAGGTGTTCAGGCTAAATGACCTCCAGAGGTTCTTTTCAACTCCAGCTGTTCCACAGTTGTAGCACAGTTCCTACTGTGCTAGGAGAGGTGAAGGTGCAGAAGGGAATGCATGTAGTAAAAATGAGCAGTAGCAGCCAGAAATAATTGTGCAATTATGTTGTCAGTAAGAGGAAGACTTGAGTTTGCCATTCAAGAGAAAACTAAAGCCATCAACAGCAGTCAGCAAAAACCTTGTAGTTCTGATGGGGTAGGAGGACCTTACTCCTTGCATTCAACAGTTGGCCATGCAAATACTGTTAGCAACATGGTAAAATTTCAACGACTATAAGGATGTAAAGTCTAGAGGAGAAAGAGTTGTTAGATATTTTCTAACTAGCTGCATCTCTTAAAAATGTTATTCTAAAACAGATAGTGAAGTTATTCAAATGTTTGGTTAACTGCCCATGTTTAGAGTACATACGTTGTGCAAGTTTTGGCACCTGTGGTGTCAGATTGGCTGCACACTGAATATAGGGCCTCTGTCACATGGATGGGATGCAGCCTGGCCACATACCAGTCTAAGCTTAATAGTTGGAGTTTCGTAACAGAATTCAGCTCAGTGATACACTAGTGCAATTCCAGATGCTGTTTTTCTTAAGGAATATTTGCCTTAGTTCAACCCAAGAGGCTCTAGTAGTGTTAAGATGGAAGTGGAAGAATTTGTGAAATAATCAGTGTATAAGTGTAGAGGACACTGTGGTGTGCTGGGTGCATTTGTTCTTCCAGATATATACTTTCAGAACACCCCTCCAAAGTTTATAGTTGTTTGTCTTATTGCTAAATGTTTTTTTAACTTACACAGTCACTTTACCATTGGTCTTTGATTCTTTAGGTTATAAAACTCAAATAGGAGAGCCATTGCAGAAAACAAGTATGATAAATGTGTAGTTTTCAGTCTGAACCTTGGTCTTGCTATTTCTTTCTTACCTTTACTTTTAACATAACGGGTTTCCATTTAACACAGTTGTTTTTACGTTTTTTTGCCTTGCCTATGGCAAAATTGAAATGTCGCCCTTCCAGTATACGATTTATGTTGTTCCTCACATTGAACTTCATAATTACGTTCTCCAAGTTCGTTGTTCTTTAACCTTCAAAATGCCTGCAGGTTAACTTAAGAATGTGTGAAAACTGCTACAGATAGGATTAAAACTAGTAAAAAAAATAAGTCTGTGTAATTCATCCTTTGCATACATCACACGCTTCATTGATTTAAATATGTAATCTGTGTTTGCATTCTTAAAACCAAATTCTTCCCTCAGGTGTAGATAAACTACATTCTTTTATATCAATAGGGATTTCCCGTAGGTGCCAAAGTGTGATGTGCAGTCCTTACCATAGTAAGTCACTATAATGTCTTTTTTAAACTACTTCCTTGAAGATGTCAAATGTTGGGTTTCTTTTTACCTCAGTTCCTTGCAAAAGAATAAGCCTTTTAAAATATTCTTCCTAATTGCCCTGCTTTCAAATGATGCAAGCCCCAAAATTGCTAAGTAATTCTAGTTGTATTGATCAGGAGTTTATCTAACTAGATAATTTATTGTCCATATTTCTTCAAACCAGAATTCTTTGTAGGCTGATAAGAGGCATTTTATGTCAAGAATGCAATCTCTGATTTAAATGAGAGGTACAACTCTTTGAAAATGCACCCTCAAAATGTAATTGGAGTAGGAAATCCACTAAGTTGAAGTGATGGACTGAATGGCATTATAAAAGGGAGTAATGTTTTCTGAAATCTTCAGTAGCAACTAGTCAATATTTGTTTATTTACAGGACTGGAGAGCATGTGCAAGAAGAGTTAGTTGCATAGGAGGAATGCAGAAACTCCAAGTTCATTCCTGTGATGTGACTCAAGTGGGTGCTGTGGCTGTGTTTGATTTGCTCTGGCAGCATATTTCCAAATTTCCACTGCTGGAAATCGTGTTGGTTTTATAAATGGCAGATAGAGCATTTGAATTAGGGGTTTGAATTTATTTCTCACATCAAGCAAATTTCCTCATCTGCTGCCAATCTATCACTAGATACACTGCAAGGAGGCTGGCATAATCTGTCCTTTTGGAGGGAGGATAGAAATCATTATAGTCTAAAGTGGGAAAATAAATGAAATCTTGATGATTTCTTCATCTTGAAATCTGGTGGGGTCCATCTGTCAGAGAAGGGAAAAAGAACATCAGAGGGATGAGACCCTCTGTAGGCGGATAGAGCAACCTCCCGTTCGCAAGCTCTGGTCCTCACAGGGGGCTTCAACCACATCAACGTCAGTTGGAGGGACAGCGCATAGAATCATAGAGTAGTTAGGGTTGGAAAGGACCTTAAGATCATCCAGTTCCAACCCCCCTGCCACGGGCAGGGACACCTCCCACTAAACGATGCCACCCAGGGCTCTGTCCAATCCAGCCTTGAACTTCCTGACAAAGAGGAAGTCAGGCAAGATTGCTAGGAGGCCTAAGAATCCTGCCACATTTATTTCTGTCTTTCCCAAACTGATGTTCAGATAATGGGATAATGCAAGTAGACACTTTCAGAAAAGCCATGACCACACAAGTGCGTGTTTAGGTCAGGTTTCTTGATAGTTGTTGGCAAACTGATTAGTTTTCCATATCTGCTCTAATAAGGTGAATGAGGCGAACACAGTTACCTTGAAGTTGAATGCAGCAGTATACATGATGCATATAGCCTGTATAATTCTACTGACTGGGGCAACATTTAAAGACAATGTATTCAGTGGGCTTTGGAGAAAGAATGAAGGACATAATGTAAAAGCAACTTTTAAGTTTGGCATAATTCACATTGACATAATCTGTATTGTTTATGGTATCTGAAACCAATGGGTTAGTTTACGTCCTCCCTAGAACAAAAGTACTATAAAGAACTAGACCATGTCTCCTGGATTAATTATAGCTTTGAGTGACTGTGTGTCTGAGTAATTGAACATATATCATTTACCCCCAAAATATTAAAGGGCAGGTTGTAATTTCTGTCTCAACTAGAATTAATAATTTACTCAGGTTTTACATTACCTGGTTAATCTATATACTTATGTAGTTACTCTTTGAATGGTAAGGAGTTCTAGAGACTTATAGCTTCCAGAAACAATTTTTAGCTGAAGTACTGTTTTAGCTATTTTTTATCGGTAAATAATTTTATCCCAAATCCCGGATAAAAAAAGTATGCAATAATTCCTCTTTTTGCTAAATTGTTGTTGCCTTTTGACAGACAGAAGTAGTGAAAAATGTCCTCCTCCTTCCTTGTTCGGTGAGGCATTTACTTTTCCTTTGCTGTGACTGCATAATGAGTGCCTGCTGAGACAGTGTGTGTAATGCATACTTGTATGCATCAAAACCATGGGAGCTCAGACTTTAATCATAGGTCTCTGTTTACATGGAGAAAAAGAAGTTATGTGGGTGTTCCACTTATATTGTGGAATTCTCCTTGGGAGTTGTTATGCATTTCATCTAATTTAAAAATAAGATGTTTTTTTAAAATTGGTTTGAATGTGTGTGGGGATGTGACTCAAGATGAACCTCAGGAAACACCTGAAAATTAAGTATCTGATTTATAAATATGAAATTAGAATCCATTATTGAGGAAATTACTCATTTTCTGTTTTCTAAAAAGCACCTGTTGTTGATTGTGCTCAAGTTATTAATATTTGCTGTTTGACTTTAATCCCAGAGCAGAAACAAGAACCTTGAATCTCTTTGATGTTGAGCAGTTCTTCACAGGCTGTCTATACACGTTTTTTCTCCAAATTCTGTCCAATTGCCCTGGACTTCCAGGTTCTGTAGTTGCATTCTACTATAGGTTGAAATCAGATTTCAAAATCCCATTCTACCATGAAGCCTCACTTCTCCTGTAAGAAGGTGCTAAAGCTATTAGGAGGGTTGGGGGCTTTTTCCAATCTAGTCAGGTGCTGATATGTCTAAAGAAGTAGCTCTTCATTAACATATTGCCTTATGCCTAATAGCAAGGATGGAAAACTGAACATGAGCCTGCAGTGTGCTCTTGCAGCCCAGAAAAACAACCCTATCCTGGGCTTCATCAAAAGGAGCATGAACAGCAGGTCGAGGGAGGTGATCCTGCCCCTCTACTCTGCTCTCCTGAGACCTCAGTTGGAGTGTTGTGTGCAGTTCTGGTGTCCTCAACATAAAAAGGACATGGAACTGTTGGAACAAGTCCAGAGGAGCGCCACGAGGATGATCATGGGACT
>JAOEHX010055560.1:0-22648 GCA_025448015.1 Bolborhynchus lineola
GATGGGAGCAGCGGTGCGGCACGGGCTGAGCGCCCTCACCGGAGCGGTCCTTCGCCGCTTGCGGGGATAACGGAGTGCCGGAGACAGACACCCGCACGGGAGCCCGCGGCAGGCACTGCGCTGCACTGCGGCTGTTCAGCTGCATTTCTCCTTCCACGGCTTTCTTCTGCCGTGCCTTTGGCGGTAAGGTTTGTTTTAGCCAGAAACCAGCGCTGAAACCGTGCCAGCTTGCTGGGCTGGGGGCCTGAACCCCGCAGGCTGCTAGGAGACACGCTGCTCCTGCCAGGATGGAGGTGATGGAGGTTCACTCCATCACCGCCCGTTCCTGCGGCTCTCACCCGCAGGCAGGCCGGAGTACTCACTGGCACAGCAGTACTGTATGAACTCTAAACCCCAGGTTACACAGGGGCAGAATTAACTTGTTTGCAATACTTCAAGTCCTTCTAAAGCTGCCTTTGCTCTCATCACCGTGTCCTGCTGCCCCCTGTTCTGCTGCTGCCCTCGGGTTTTTGGTCTCTGAGAAGGCTCAGAATGCTGAGGATTTAATAAAATGGTATTTAACAAAAGAACAGGTACTAAAGGTAAACACAGGCCTCATGAGCTGATTTGCTTTGTTTACTCATTTGCTTACAACTTTCAAAACGTAAATCCTTCAATCTCATAGTCCAAGTTGCCATTTTAGTTGTCTCTTAGGCACTGTATTGCAATTTGGGAATAGGAAAGGAGGGCAAAGGAAGGGGGAAAGGTAAGAAACTGTGCCTGAGCTCCAGCAGCTTTGCTCGCTGGTGTTGTCATGTACATATATGTGTATCCAGATGGGGGATCCTCAAACTCAAGTACTCACAAGCAGCCGGGTATGTCAGGGCTCCTGACTGCTGACTGCGCCGGATTACACAAGTATGTGGGGCTGTACCTCTGGGAGGAGGTGAGGAACGTTTCACTCATGTGGTTGGTGAGTTAGCCAGGTGACACTGAGCCCAAACACGTGTGGAACTCAGGAAACAAACCCATCTTGACCAGAAAGGTTTTCCTTTCCACAGACTCCTTGAGCCCACCAATCACAGCTGTTAGTTTTTGATGATCTGTACCAAGTATTTGTCTTTGTGTGAAATATGGGTACCTTAATTAATGAGAGAAAAGCCAGCCCCTTTGCCAGCCCTTTGGTAACAGCAGTGAAAGGAAAGGCTACTGCTGGCCCCAGCTTCCCCCTAAAATTACGGGAATACAGGAGTATTCCTGGTAACAGGAATACCACCTACCAAAACTGGTCCTGAGCTTCTGACCTCCATGTGTTCAGTTCTAGTTAAGTCAAGTTGTCCAACTTCTAGGTTTGTAAGGTTTTGTAAAAGCAATAGGTGATGTCTAGTCCTATTAGGGCATAAAAAGGCTGGGGAACATTGAGATGCCTCCAGCACTTTGCAGTCCTTGTGAGTGCTTGTATCTCTAGGAGGCTGATGGTATGGATAGTGAGAGTAAAAAACCTGCTCTGCTGCTCTGCCTTCTGACACGATGGGTTCAGGGTGCATACAGCCTTCCTACAGGGTGCCACAGAGTGAGAACCTGTCTGTCACCGTGGTGAAGTGGTCGAGTGCTGAAGTGGTGATGCTCCACCAGTGCCACATCCCCGTTTGGACAGAGATGTGGTAGGTGGTAGGTAAGACCTCCTCTGGGGTCAGGAGAAAAGCTGTGGGTCCAGCACATTCTCCCCAGACTAACTGTGCTCAATCTGGGGCCACTCTCTACTGAGACAAGTCAGACTGGTTCTGGTCAGCACAAAGGGGATGATCTGGCAACTGAAGAAACAAAGCACACAGTAAAAGGCTGCTTGAAGAAAATGATCCAAACAGTGAAAACAGGGCTAGGCAGTTGGGAAACAGGAGGAAAAAGATGCCTCCTCAGGAGTTCAGAAGAACTGAACAAGCAGCCAGCATGCTTCACTCACTAAGCATGAGACTGGGATTGTGAGCATATCCTAAAGAAATACCTGGCTTTTTCCAACTGCGGGATAAACTGCAGTGGAGGACAGCATATCCACAGCAGGAAACTACAAGCAGACACTCACTTGCAAAGCATCCTCTTTGTGCTGACATAAATGGTATCACACTACTTATTTTGTCCCATACTCTTCCTAATGTCGTATGTGACTACAGTTGAAAGCACTCTACTATTGGTACAGATGTATGAAGAAAAGTCTACATATTGAAATACTCCAGGTATAAAATAGCTGCAACCTAGTTTGAAAACTTACAGATTGCTAGGCAGAAGAGTTTGCACATAATCAAAGACACATCAATGAAATGCTGTGAAAACAGAATCCCAGACTGGTTTGGGTTGAAGGGACCTTAAAGCTCATCCAGTTCCAACCCCCTGCTATGGTCGGGAAGACCTTCCACTAGCCCCATCCAACTCGGCCTTGCAGTATGGCCATTGTGGCTGTGGTTGATTTGCATGTGTAGTTTTGTTCAGTTGGTTGATTTTGTGGTTTTATTTTTAATTATAGAAAGGGCATTTTTGGAGGCTGGGTTTAGGCTGATGCAGAAGCAGAGCCATGGGATTACCAGAAAGATGGAAAAGACAATCTATAGGAGGAATCATTAAATAATGATGATATTCACTGCTGCTGGAGATGGATAGAAAGGAATATTACTCAGTAAAAGGAAAATAATGATCAATCACGTGCATGTGGTGAGGTTATGGAGGGAGAGAGCTGCTGGGCTGCACTGCCACTTGACAGATACGCTCCTGTCCAAGGATCATGTACAGGGGAAGTGCTCACTTAGTCCAGCTGGGTCCAAATGTGATGAAACCCGTGTCTGAAAGTCAAATTGTTTCCTCATCAAAAACCATAAATCTGTAATGACTGAATGAATTGCTTTCCAGCTTTGGTTCACTGTGATACCATTGCTGAATAACAGCCTCCTGACCCAGCACACATGCACAGGCCTTCCTTTTTCCATTTCCCTAGAAAAACAAATAAAGCCCATTGCTTTGTCAAACATTTGCTAATGTACTATTGTGTAGCAGAAATGAGAAGCTGTAGAGAGGAAGCGTTCTTCACTGCATGCAGAACATTTCATTTGCGTCAGAATGAATTCATCCCATTCATCTTATTAAAGACAGATTATTTTTTCCTTGCTCATTATATTTACCTGTTTAAATCACTATATCTAAATCTGAAGGAGTAAATGAAAGCTGAAGTTGTACATGTCATTTTCCAGCAGAGCTGATAAATTGTGTGCTTGTGTGATTTGTTTGAGCTGGCTGTGGCTTGCGAACCATGATGCTAATTTCACATCTCAGTTCCTGCAAAAATGCTAAATGAAGGGGATTTTTTTCATAACATTTTATCCCTAAAAATACGCATTTTTATGTGTGGTGAAAAAAAAAATATCTAACCAGTTCCAAAGGGAGAGTTTCAAGTCAGCATCACCCACACAACTTTCATTAAGTCTCATTTAGCTTAGGAAGTACTTCAAGCAGAGATCTTAATTTAAGCATTTCCCAGCACTCATCATCAGCCTTATCCTGCAGTTGATTTAGTTTTGTCTAGTAACACAGGATTTGGCTTTAATTCTTGAAATAATATGAAACAAAAAGAAAGTCTCCTAAAAATACACCTAAAATGAAGCATTTTGTCTATTTTAAATATATCAAGTTAGCTGTGCTATGTTCTCCTCCAGGAATTTTCTATCAACAAAATATAGCAGCAAAAATCACTAAGTAGGTAGGCTACAAACCCCGTGTGTCTGCTCTTGACAAAGGTGCAGTGCAGCTGTAAGACTTACCTAATAAATAAAATGTTAATAAAGATTTATCATGGCATGTTACTGGAAGTACACTGTTCATCTTATGTAAATATGTCTGCCAGTACATGCACATACTGAAATAGCCCCCAATCCTAAAAAGGTCAAATGGAATTCATGAGGTTGTTTTGTCAACCAGAACCTGAAAAGAGATGCAGATGAAACATAGTTCAGAACTAAAACGCATGAAGGTCTTTAGTTTGGTTTCCTGTCATTTCAGTATTGCATTTATTTCAACTTGAAGAGTACAGAAATACCTGGAAAGCAACCCCCTTTGAAAAAGATGCTATCTAGACGAGCTTGCAGTAACACCGCACGACAACTGATCCATGCGATTCCTGTGTGTACTGATCCATCGTTCAGGCAAACACCTGAAATGCACAAACGTGGGGTAGAGTTTAGGAAAAGTTTGAAGACATTCAGCTTCTGACTTGCAAAATATGTGATTTTCAGTTATAATTTATGGCAGCAAGCCTTGACCTTTTTCTTCATGTGAGGGCACAATTGCCGCTCCTAAGTGAGAAAGCAATGTAACTTGTTAAACACTGGCATTTTTCACTATGTATGTACGCAAGCTTTAGCAGTTACTTAGGGAATGCAACTCCATTAAGATGAGCATCTCAAACAAATAGGGATATTAAGATTTAACATCCCCCCATCAACAACTGTGAGCTGTGAGACCATGTTTCACACACCCTGAAGTTACTTGGCATTGCTGCAAGCAGTGCAAATCTATCACACAAGCCACAACTGCTGCTGAGCTTCCTTTGCCCATTTCTCCAGTTGCGCCATGAATGCTTTTAACCTAGTCTTAGTTTAGGCAGAAAGCAGCAGTATTTAGACATATTATTTAGGTCCTACTTTTCAAATGGATCAGGGAAAAACCCACCAGAACACAAACCCGAGCAGCTTTGTAAGAACATTTACAGGCTCCGTGAGTTAAATTAGAGGAGACAGACTCTTTGCCTTCTCAAAATGTAAATGTATCCAAATTCTTAAGATCATAGACTCACAGGTTGTTTTGGGTTGGAAAGGACCTTAAGGTCACCTAGTTCCAACCCCCTGCCACGGGCAGGGACGCTTCACACTAGACCATGTCCCCAAGGCTCTGTCCAATCTGGCCTTGAACATTGCCAGGGGTGGGGCATTCACCACTTCTTTGGGCAGCCTCTTCCAGTGTCTCACCACCCTCACAGTGAAGAACTTCTTTCTTGTACCTAACCTGAACTTCCCCTGTTTACACCTATCACCCCTTGTCCTATCGCTGGTCTCTGACAAAGGGTCCCTTCTCTGGCACCCAGAAATCATAGGTGGAATAGAAGTACCAGTAAAGAACATCACTGCAAGTCCTGTTATTTTCACTAACAATGCCCCTGGGAGGCATTGGTCATCTTCTAATGGGCTGCAAAGCTCAGAGGGATGTCACACTGGAAGTGATAAATGGGTACTTACCTCCCCAAAAATCCTTGATGGAGATGCACATCCTGAAATGACAGCTATTTGGAAATAGGTCAGGGCTGACTTCCCACAAAATAATTCCAGAACCTCCTAAAATTCATACAACAAACAGGCACACACCGTGTTTACCTCAGATTGATGGCTTAGTTTCAACAGTCTCTGCAGACACACTATAATCCCCCTGAAATTTGGGAAATGCACAAAAAGAACACAATCAAGTGTGCCACAGGTTATTATCCCAAGTGACTGCAGCAGCCTAACATCAAACATTGTGAAGGTCACATGTGGCAAATACACCTGCATAGTGATCCTTCTGTGGTATAAATTAAGACACACAACCAAATACGGGTACAAGTAGTAACGGGGTAGTACTTATTCAGGTACATCACTTATGGAGCTATGGTGCCAGCTCCCTGCCACTGGATGTGCAGAAGCAGTGAATACTCACAGCTCAATCCAAAGAGTGTGGGTCACACTTGGGCAAAGGACTGTACCCGTGGGAAGGATAAGCTGAGAACACCCGGGTCAAGTGCAGGCAGTCGCCTGAACAGGAGCTCCTGAGGCAGTGGACAGCCAGAGGGTGAATGGGATCAGTGGAGCACGGTGGACAGCTCGTGGTAAAGAAGACTCAAAATGTGGTTTCTGGTTTGCAATACTGGAATGCTTTGCTAAGTAGGGCACCAACAAGTGCCCTCCATGATACCTCTCACTGTCTGCAGATCCAGGTGATGTGTTGATTACTCTTTATTGTACTTTGGAACTAAATATATCTACAGCACCAACCAAACCAACCAAAGCCTGTTGAGAGAGGATCACAGTCTCCACGGTACTGACCACTGTTCGCAGCAACTTATCTTTAATTTAAGATGAAGACTGAAAGCGTGGCCCCTCTGCAGGGAGCAGCAGCAATCCCATTGACTCAGCAGGGCCAGGACACACCATTGGAAGGAATTACCTTCATTTCGGGTCTGAGGAGTTGAAGTTCTTGGATTATACAAAATGAGAAACAAAGAGTTTTAAATGATTTATTTGATTTCTCCACATGACCACAGTTATAGTTTTACATCAATAGGGTCTGTTACTACTTACAAACAGAATGCATATTAAAATGAAAGCACTCCTTTCTTCCCCAGAGTTACAAAAGGGGTCTCAAGCCTCCCCAGAACAGAAGCTTCTTGTAAGCATAATGGGTTTTGAAGTCTCTAAGAGTCTGCATTCAAGACCTAATTCTAACAGTTTAATGCAACTCAAAGCTGATTTAAGTTCCTAGCAGGAAATCGGCAACCTCAAAGTGACTGCAGACTTAGAGTAATGCTAATTTACACACTATGTACAATTTAGAGAATTCTCTATTCCCCCCACTGGTCCCATTTTCACCGCCCCCTTTTCTCTCTCCCAAATTTGATCTTGTTATTGGTTCCACTTTTCTTTTAAATATATACACAATAATCCATTTTGCAGGCAAGAAGTGCGATGGTATTTTACAACGGAACAGCAAAATGCATGCTTAACTGCAGAAAACACACAGCTTCATATGGAACAGCAAGTCAACATCTAGAGATTCATTGTTTAAATATCTGCTGACTGTCTTTCAGCTCATTTTATCAAGAAACAAGAGGCTTCTGCTGCATGCAGTACATGATGGGAAAATCATTCTACACCGCATGTTAGACTTGGCTTTTTTTTAGCAATACAAGACGCACATTATATTAGGATGAACTTTGCTTTTTGTTTTTTACATTGTTTTACATTTCATTCTTAACTTAAAAAAATAAAACCCCCAAATATATATTTGATTGTTGTCCCAGAAAAGATTTCTGTTGCCACACCTTCATTCTCTATGCTTCCCTTTCATTTGCTCAAATCAGCATGACTACTTTGCCACATCATTGATGGGAAAAAGAACTGTGGTCACTGTGCAGTTCTGTACCAGTTTTTGTTTGGCAATGGCATCTTAGGAAACCCCCTCTCAATTCTACTCCTGCCTGCAGGCTGAAAATAATTCATTTTCTTAACCCTATGCAGTGTTTCAGTACTATCATTTCCCTGTTGTAGGCATGGTCCCCACTGCTCTAAGCAATTGTTAATGAAGGACGGAGCCAGAGAGGTTATACTACAGCCCTAAGAAGCAGCAAAGTTCTGAAGACTTGTGCTGACACCCGGACACATTTGTTTGTTTAAAGTAGACACAGACAGTCTAAAAACCAAAAGAAAAATCAGGTGCACTGTTCCTCCTCATTGACTTGAAATATGGGAGTTTACAAACACTGTGTTCTTCTGTGACCAGTTTAGTTCTACAAACTAGCCTCAAAATGATCTGTGATTTTACACGTGCAATTTAATGCACGATCTCTTTCCCCACATGGACGTGAAATCACATGTAAGTGATTTTTGCATGCGTATTTCTGACATCTCCTGAATATTTAATCGATTGCACATGGTCAAGCAATGTGGCTTCCTGTGAAAGTTTAGATTATCTACATGTAGCTCTAATTTAAATGAATGAAAGGGGTTTTTAAACATAAAGCAAATGCAGACCTGGGAGACTGAATACCTTCCTTGTTAATTACCACACTAGAGCTGGATTTTCCTCTCCACTGCTACCGCATGTTTTGCATCTATTCCATACACAGGCCTTTTACTTACAACTCTGCATCTGAACCAAGGACAGACTCCATCATTCAGTGAAGAGGAGCGTTCTTACCTCTGTTGTAATTAAAAGATGCAGTTTCTGAAAGATGTTTGTACCTGAATGGTTCTTTATCTTTTCTGGAACAACCTATAAATTACAGTTAGACTCTACTATTGGTACAGATGTATGAAGAAAAGTCTACATATTGAAATATGTTATCACTTTACTTCAACTAATATCAACAGTAACACTGATATATTTTGCAAATATACAATATGTAGAGTGTAGCCTCACACTAATAACATTAGATGACATGCAGACAGTTCTACTTTCCCTTATAAGAACAGTATATACTTTTTAAACTGCAAAGAACAGAGCCTCAGGGAGCCGGGGGAGCCCTCTTAAGGTGAGCTGCAGAATTCAGAATAGAATGAGTGATACTTAAAAATCATAATGTAATTACTCCTTGTCTTTTCTTTTCATGAAGATAAGTTAGAGGAGAAGGAGCAGAAAGGGGAAAACGTATTGCACATGTGTGGAACAAACGTGGACAGCTTGAAACAAAAGGCTAAACTCTAGATTGCTGTATTTGCCCTCTGTGGAGGTCAACAAAGTGCTCAGTTTGCAGTTTGCTGGTATTGTGATATCGATGGCATGAAAGGGAAAAAAATTACTCATCCTCTCCGCCCTCCCCCCCAGATATTAGAGATGCCATGAGCAAGCCAATATGGAAAGTCACTCTCTCGTTCTCATGTCTTCATCATTTCTGACCATTTTATTACCATTAAATAGAAACTCGAGTGGTTGTTATTATAATTACTTTTACCCATCTCATACTGGAACTTTCTGCTCATCCTCTTCAAGGTTTGCTTTTAGGCTGGTACAGTTTTGCAGTTGTGATTCCTTTTGTCTCTACTGTTTAGGTGTATAGTCCTTGCAGTGGCTCAAAATGCTGAAACTACAAAGTAGGTGCCATGTATAACTTTGTACAGGATCTCGGGATAAAAACTGTATTTCAATTTGCAAATGGTTTGATTACAACACATAAGCAACAACAGCACAGCCTATTTTTATGTGATGTCTTGCCACTATCTGGACTATGAAAGTGAGGGTTTGAGCATCATCTCAGCCTGCTGAGTGCTGGGTACTTTCAAACTTACAAATGTGATGAGTAAAAATGGTGAAGCCACTTTGTTGCTAGCACATGGCTACATGGAATTACATATTTTATATATATATATATATAAAAAAAACCCCTATACTAAATTCTAAAACAAACCTTCAAGTTTTAGAACACTTCCCCCTGGAAATGCTCAGACTAGAATTCAGCTTCTTTGGGGGTAAAAATGGGAAATCATGGTGAAGAGGAAACAAAGTAGCTGAGGAAGATGGAAGTTTGCCATTGTCATGTTTGAGATGAATGTTTTTGCAGTGTGTACATGCACCTGTCGGCATTCTTCATGGGTGTTCCTGAAATCATACGTGTACAAAAGAAATGTGGATCATGTAAATTCACAGTTATCACAGCCTTTAAAGTGTCTAAGAACTTGTGTGACCAATGCTTCAAGATGACCACTGGGCAAGGGTCACCCTACATTGCTACCGTAGAATTACTGCATCGTAACAAGTTTGCTTACCTGAAATAGCAGAGCAGTTATAATACTGATTACGTATGATATTATTGTGTTAATAAAATAAGGATTTATACAAAGCAGTATTGGACTACAACATTTAAATGCTATGTTACTTGGCACATTTAGTAATGATTGCTTAGAAACCTTAGCAAGTCCCAAGGACTTGGAAAGAAAATACTGACGTGTCTGAAATTTCTTTCTAACGTTTACTGTTTTTGGTCTACTCTTTCATATGCTATTCGTCTATTATACTGTCCTATCAAGTAAGTGGAATTCCTTGTAAGGTCTATATTGCTAGTTTTGTGGACTGAAAAAATTTCTTTCCAAGCACAAATGTTAACTATACAGTATATATATATATATTTATATGTATATATTTATATTATATAAAGTTTACTTACGTACTTTCATCAACCATATCAGGTCTACTTATTTATTTTGCCCATTGACAATAAAAGAGCAAGAATGCAACACTTGGTTCTGTATCACTTTGTCCCTTTTTCCATAGACTAAGTTTTTATTATGCATGTAAAATTGTCAAGGGATTTGGTGGGAAAGGTCGCTTTACTCATACGCAGCAAGCAGCACGTTTTCAAGGCAGTTTGGAAGTAAGAACTAACCAGATGGTGAAGTTCTATTGAGTAGATAAGTAAAACCAGCATCGACTGCACTAACTTGAATTATTTTATTTAGTAACAGCAAGCCTGTAAGCTCACACAACTCAATTAAATCACCTAGGTAAAAACTGACAATATTACTTGGTGCTTCCTGTAAGTGCCTTTGTAACTTGGTTTAGAACTACAGTTATTAGGAGGGTCAATATGTTCTAGACTATTGTGCTGATGCCACTGTGTTTGGGCTTAGTGCTGGCTGAAGTGGAGGGGGGCGGTGGTGGCCCATGGTGATGCTGAGGGTGCTGGGGATGAGAGGAGTGTGCTGGGTGCGGCGGTGGGTGAGGGGAGTGGGAATGCTGTGAGTGAGGGTGCTGCATGTAAGGTGTGTGTGGGGAGTGTGCCGCGTGCTGGGAGTGAGGCACGTGTTGGTGGTACTGGTGGTGCTGGAGATGCTGGGGAGGGTGGTAGTGGTGGTGGTGGTGGTAGGGCGGTGGGTTCTGCTGCATGTGGCAGTACTGCGAGTGGTGAGAGTGCACTTGGGCCTGCGTCTGCCCCTCGCCTGGCCCTGCATGATGCATGGCAGAAGGATGCTGTGAGTGTTGCTGATGTGGGATTACTGGAGGGTGCGGAGGTTGCTGTGATGAGCCGGATGGTGGATGGCCTTGGGAAGGTGGCTTTCCCCTTTTACTACCAAATAAGGAACCTAGGAGTGAGGAGGAGTTAGGCATAGTCTGGTGAGGGCGAGATGGACACTCTCGGGTTGATGTAGCTCTTCGGCGCATGTGAGGACTGCTAATGATGGACCCCTAAAAAGAAATTAATAGAAATAAAAATTAAAAAAATCTTAAAATGTTTAAAAGAAAAAGTTCACACTGACCCACAAACTCCTCCTTCAGTGCTCACATGGGTGGATTATGTTAAGAGCTCTAGGAAAAATGGCATTTCCACCTTCTGCGAGTTGCCAAGGAGGCACTCGTGCCCTTCTTGGGGGATTTTAAGCATTAAATGTTCTTCTCTCGGTACTTTAATAACAAAAGCTATGACTTTAAGTAAGAAAAATGTCACAGAAGAGTAACATGACAGAAGACCTTGGAGTGTGTTTTTGAGAGGAAAAATACATTTTAAAATACTGGAAAAAATACCATACTTGCCTTTTTACAACAAAAAAATAAAGCTACATTAAATTCAACCTCAACAGCTAAAACACAGAGCAGCAATTACTACTGTTACAATTCTGATTTCAAAACACTGTTTTTAACTTTATGTTTTTATAGTAGTTTTCCACTACTATATGCCATGGTGCTGCTTCTCAAGCCTACCTCTGAGTTATGTGTGAAATGGAATCAGGTCATTTTTTGCCACTAAGGTCTCTACGGGACTGGGTTCTTCTGACCCAATGTTCCCTATGATTTAGCCTGGAATGGTGTATTTAGTTGCTGGACATTTGGGGTTTGTATTGTTGAAAAAGAGCTATGGGACACAACAGTACTTAGGCAAAGTGTGCTAGGTTGAAACTGCAATCTACCTAAAGCAAACACAAAAAATAAAGTCAAAAGAAAAAAAGAGAAAAATAAAGAAAAAATCTGCAAGCTGAATTCAGAGACATGAACAGTATATATAAATGGTTTGAAGATGAATGAAATCTCATGAAATCCACATTGAATTCACCTATCTTAATCGATTTTTTCCTCCCATGCCCTATCTGTGCAATTCCATGGCGTCATGACTGCATACATTGAGCAATTTAACTCGAAAATAAGCAATGGGAATGGTTGAGCATGAAAGTTGATAGTTGTAGCTAAATATCAAACAGCAAGAACAGTGTACTTGGTAACAAAAAGCAAGTGGGCTTTTAAGCTGGGACCAGACTGAAATGGTGGCAAAAGGACACATCATACTCATTTAACCATGCTTGCAGGAACAAAAGGAACAAGGTTAGCTCAAACCAAAAATGGCATTGGTCTAAAACAAGCTGTCAGTGCTTTTTAAGCTGGAAGAATACGGCGTGAGTAGCCTAAGCATGCATTTTATTTGTGGCAGGCAGGTTATATGTTAGAAGAAAAAAGAGCAAAAAAATATGTATATAAAAGAAAGGTTTGAAATGCACATCATCACATCCAGCTAGACATCAGGAACTTCCTACTTACTTCCATATTGCTGTCTAGCGATCCTGCACTGCTGCGTCTCCCACGCTTGCCTGCCCAGGACATGCAACACCAGAGATTAGAGATGAGACAAGACCCGGGTGAAAAACAGCTGCTTGCCCTGCATCGCTACAGCAGTCTAAGTGCAACTAGGGGCTGCGGGGTTAACATGGCACTGGACTGGTACAGCAGCTACAGAGGCAGAAACTGCCATTTGAAGGCCATTAGTTACATGAAGTTTCTGTACCTGGCTGGTTTTTCAGAGGCATTGTTGTTGTGAATCCACTACCGTTAGCGGGGTGTGATTTTTTAAGTAGCTGTACAAATCTTCCAATTAATGTGGTTTAGAGCATCTATATTTAGTAGTATGGTTATGATGTTGGCCAACAGCAATTTTAAATAGTTTGTTTTCCTGGAATCTAATTGTCTATGAAGTTTCTTTCTTTAAAGACTGGTAGCACTGATGTACCCTGGTGGGGTGGTATCAGTTTAAATACAGAATCTAATATTAGCATATTCTGATCTTTGTGGGGGACACACATCAGTGAGGGGCATTGGTTTTGTCATTCCAGTTTCAGTTCTGAACCTCAGTGGATTTCATATAATCTTCTTTCATGAGGTTTAAAAAAACTAAACTTAATTTTTGATCAGTCTGCAATCTGTCTTGACATTATGGCTAGATTTTGTTTGTTTAGCTGTGCAGTGCTTGAGCTTTAAGTCTGACGGATTTGTTCTCCCACATTCCCAAACTGCCCAAGACATTTGCCTAAAGCTACAAGTGAAACACCACTGTTTGCCTAAGAGCTGGAATACCTCAGAGGCTACAAGTAGGACAGGATCCTGGATGTTCTCTCTCATTTACACTACCCATAAGTCTTATAAGATCAGTGTGATCTAAAGTGTCGCCTCAGGATCCATAAGCACAGCTTTGGCCTGGTTGGTCCTGGGATGCTGCCGCACAACACAAGTTTCTCTTAGGAGCTACGGTTCCCTTTACGCTACTGGAACATTTCCCCTCACTTACTAAACCCAAGCATTACTCCCCAGTACAAACCTCTCTATACTGACATTCAGTTGAGGGGAAGGTGACTGTGGTCAAGTTGTTTTGGTTGACCTGTTAGATTTGCTGGTATTTTGAACAATTCCCCTGGACAGCTCCTGGTCAAAAGCACTTAATCTCTTGCTGCAGTTGTAGCCTCACCAAAGCCACAACTGTACTATTTTATGAACTCCCCAAGAAAATCTGGGTTTGATAATCCCTTACTTTGACTTCCAGTCAGGCTATGATATTTTTTTGCTCTGCTGACGGGGTTAATACTGGTTAATACTCAAATCCCTCCTGCTTGCTGATACAGAAACACTGGGAAAGATAGCCATCTCTTGACTTAGCACACAATATTGCAAATAAGACTGACAGCTGCCACAGGTCATTAAATGTGGCCAAAAATGAAGGAAACCAGGAGAATCTAATGCCTTTTGCATAAAGCAGGAGACAAGTCTCTAACAAAATAACTATGACAATATATATGGACAGAAAGAGATGGATGGATTTTTGCTTAGAGTAACTTCAGGGCAAAGTAATACTAGCAAAGTACTGCTTTGCTAAACAGACTAAAAAAACTTAACTTCGCTAAAACAGAAAAATCCTACTTAATATGCTTACAATTCCCTTCAGAGAGGCACTATCTCTATTCAGAGCACTTTGGTTATGCTCTTCAAAACAAATTGCACCCAATTCCGTATTGACCTGGAGTGTGATAGGAAAGCTATCAAGTAAATCCTCTAGAACATTCCCCTGCCAATGTGTGCTTATGCAAGACTCTTCTCTGGTGTCTGAGGTGGCACCCCATCTCAGAAATGCTTCCCTAGAGCTGCAGCCTTCCAGTGTCTTTCAAGGAAACTGGTGGCACTGAATGGAAGCATGTCTCTGTACTCACATAGTAACTAACAGCTGTAATATAAAGCAAGGTGATATTCATCAAGAGACCAGTTTTGCTTAATATACTACTGATCTACTTGAAATTTTTAAGGCTGACTAGTTTTTGATTTATTTTTATAAAATTAAGTTTCAGTTAATTTAACTTTTTCTGATTCATGCCCACAAATCATTGATATTAGATACCGACATTCTCATAAGAAATACCTTTGACTTACATAAGTATAATATGTCCCATATTCTCAATCATTCTCTGATTCCACATGAACATCCATTACATGGGACTAAGAATATTTCAAATTTAAAGTAGAAATATGAAGTGATTAAAATATTTTTACAACCTGAAACATGCCAAAAGAAAGCTCAGTTGCATGAATAAAGATCCATTCTACCTTGCACAAACTGATCTCACGGATGTGCAGGTCGTTACAGTAAATGTCAGTATGTCTCACTGCTACCCTGTATTTCTTGAAGCTGCTCATTGCCAGTGAGATACACTGATATCTCCACAATGTACGATCATCTGGCCATGTATATCTTGGAAAATAAGGTTGGAAAAAAGTTCTAGGTGAAGGTTTTGGTGAAGCACATTAACGTAGCCGCTCTTCCACAGCCCTGAGTTCTGATAGTAGCCTCCAAAGGCTGTGAAAATGATTTTCTCAGCAGTAGCAGAACCTGTAACCATCTATCTACCCATCAGTTGATGCGTACTGCCCAAGCTGACCTGGTTAAAATTGCCTACAAAAGAGGCTCTGATCACTAGAGAAGACTACTTTCAGGATGAGAAGACTCTTTGTAACCTTCACACTTTCATCTTGATTTCTGGGAGAAATAGGTATATTCTTCAGATCACACACTGATGATGAAAACAGTTTCTTAGCATCTTCAAAGAGATTATTCTCCAAATCTTGATTAAGCCTCTGGAGATGAGGAAACAGCATAACCACACCTTGCCTTGCTGAACGCCTTCACTGCAAAAGTGAACTGTGTCCCTTCCCTCAGGCAGAAAAGTTGCTGATATAAAGTTGTTCATAAGCAGAGTGGGGCATCTAGCCTTGTAAATTGATTTCACAAAACTGGATATCACAAAAGATACCACATTGGAGATCATAAAAGACTTGATCCATACACGTCTCTTTTGTTTTAAAACCCCAGTAAATTCTATCACGCCTACTACTGTTGCTATTCCATTGAAGAACAGGAAATACAACAACAGTGACAAGGGAAGAGATGGGAAGAATCCCTCCCTACTTGGAAAGTAGGTTTGGTACTGCTGGTACCATTCATCTGATGTAGTGCAGCGAAATTGAGGGGAGAAGAAGGAGAAAATAACCCAATAACCCCGCCTGTATCTGATGAGGGACTGCCCCATACCACCATGGACCCATTTAGCAGATTAAGAAGGGATTCTCTAATTGCATGAAGCCAGAGTCTTCAAGGGGATTACAATGCTATTCCACAGTATTTTCCATTACATTTTGTGATATAGGAAATTTTAGAGAATACATGACGGAATTGTTTTTAAAGCAGTCACCAGCCACCAGTGTCTGGGATTGTTTTGAGATAGCTCAGGAGATTATGAGACAAGCACTGCTTATATTAATAGTGACCAGTGACTTCTGTGCAGATTCCAGTGTCACATGGGCATGCCAGTTGTGTATTACTGAGGCAAACCATAAATGGACCATTTTTAAACAAGTGCAGCATGTAAGTATTATTTCCACCTCACAGGTTGGGGATGGGGGAATAAAGCTTGATTTCCATAGGTGCTCACCACTGTCCACTCAATGTGAAAGCAGGGGGTCCTCCAGCAACCCAGAGTCACTGCAGTTCAGACTGACTAGTCAAGAAAACTGTGAGAAACTCAACCCATGTAATCCTCCATGCTCTGCTTTAGTGGCCAAATCATTCTTCCCATGTATTAATGGCCATGCTGAGTCTTCATACCTTTCCCATCTTTCTGTAAACCTACTTATTATGTGATTGTATATGGAGTGAGTGGAGAAATGTCCAGACTTGGATTGGAATCTCTAAAACTCAGCTTTAAACACATTAAAATTTGTCTGTTTTCCAGTATTTTAGTGTAAATTAAGAATTGAGAAGTTTGGGACAAAGAAATTCAGCTTTTGCTTGACTGAGGCTCAAGCACATGTAATAAAAATGATATATTCTGCTTTTGAGAAAAATAGTATACTAAATACTTTTGACACAGTCACATCTTGGACTCGCTGATCTTAAAGGTCTTTTCCAGCCTAGCTGATTCTATAGTTGGTTGCCACATTCTCTTTTTATTCCATGGAAAGAACCGTTAATCCACAATGAACAACAGTATCTTTAAAATCCAGAGACCTTCATGCATGTCTTTTTTGCAATTATGATTTAAGCTACCATGGCAAATGCATGAAGGAACCATCAGAAAGTGATTCCTGACATTGCTTCCATGACAGAAGCCTTGCCTTTCCATACGGTTTACAGTTTAGGAGTCGGAATAATTCCGGCTATCAACATCTATTAGGTCTAAGAAGCTTATGAATCATCACTCTTCCAAGAGCCAAATACAAAGTGGCTTTCCACAACCAGCGTTTACTGCTGTGATACCTGGTAGAGAGTAATGAACTGTTTTGTTACGGAGTTTTGTCTTAAAGCCGTGCAAACAAAATGTTGCTCCATCAGATTTCCCCTTCCTTGGATAAAGGTTTAAAAATGTTCAATTAGTTCCTGCAACGTTCACTGGACAATTCTCCGCCTTTCTGCACAAACATGCCACCAGGCAATCTGCTCATGGTGAACGTTTATTTCTGCTTAAATGTAGAAAAAGGAACCCTTTGCAAATCCACTTTCATCATGCCTTTTCCTACAGAAAGACACACGTCCACACACTCTTGTTCCTCTACTTCTACTTCTTGTTCTTCTACTTCCACTACTCCTATTCCTCCTTCTGGCTGATCTTGTGTTTCATCCACAAGAGAAGAATTAGGGCAACTTAACTCAATAGTCTTTTACAGAAGCAGTTTAATATGGTATAATGACTGGGGTGCAGTATCTTGCTAACTGAAGGGATGTCTTTGTTTTTCTGTGGATCATCTGTCCCTTATTAAAAATAAACCAGTAATGAGCCTCACATGCAAGCTACTCACTGAGAAAAGGCAGGAAAAGCATGTGTAATCTCATGACAGTTACTACACCAAATAACAAAGCACATAACAGGTATGTAATTTCTCGAGTCAGTTGCACTGCACAAGACCAAACAGAAACTCTCCATAATTCTCAACTTTTAAAGTTAAAATTAAGTTTAGTTGGGTTTAACAAACTCTTTGATAAACCCTCCAGTCTGTGATTTCTACTTTTTAGTATGGAAGAAGTTATTTTCAGTAATAAGCATGGCAATTGTAGGCATGCCCTGTTGAAATGTGAAATGCTTTCATGATTACAAATACTTGTTTACTGCATAAAACCCAAAACATGAATTTTAAACACATGGCAATGTTTGAAAGACAGGGTTGAGAAATTCCTATGGGATGAATAAAATTAATCAGGAATCACATTTGTGGGTACGGACACCCACTGAACTCACATATCCAACAATATGGTAGTTCTCCTTCTAATGAAATTAAAACAACACAAAAGGGTGATGTAAGTATCCTCAAGAGATGTAACAGTGGTGAAGACTAGTGGCTTGATCTAAAATCCACTGAAGCCAATCAAGCAGCAGTATTCAACTTCAGCCTGATTCTGGATCAAGTCCTAGGTCTTTTTAATGAAGCAAATGGACGTATGAGTATGAAAGCCTAAACAGAGAATAAAATAATTGAAAGAGCTCACTCTCTACATATCTGTGTGCACATACATATACCCACAGAACACAGGCTGTAAGTTCAGTTTACAACAACTTTATTTATTGCAGTGTAGCTAAAATCTCTTCTTTAGTTAAGAAAATGAATAAGTAATGTCTACTACCAAAGATATACACTGTATTGAAATTATGACTACACTGTAAATCATCACTGCAATTAAAAGATCAGAGTATATAACACAGACTATGAACTAGCAAAATTTATATAGTTGCTATTGTCCTCAGAAGTACTTTCTGAACAATGGGCACAGTGTTCAGATATGGCTTCCTGCAAATGACAGGAGTCACATTTAATACTGATAGACAAGGTTACTGCCTATGGTAGCCTGTATTACATGGGTATGCCGGCTGTGTGTTACCGAGGCAGACCATAAAAGCAAAGCATATAAAGCTTCCCCTGGCTTTCCTTTGGCTAAAAAATCACACCACCACTGCTTTCCAGTCATTAGCTGCGTTACCAATTAATTAATCTCAAGACACATCAGTGGTTTTACGGGCTATCAGTATTCTTGGCCACTAGGGCTTCTTTTATTTTACTGGCAATAGTATTTCACAACAACCTCTTTGCAAGAATTGGGAACTGTATCTTGAGTTACAAACAACAGAAGAGCATCAGGGACATGCTGTATCTGAATTGCATAGCTCTAGGCAGAATTTAGTAGGGCTTCACTCAATTTCATTCATCAAGGTGGTAACACAGGTACACTTGAGCACAAAATACACAGAAAGCGGTCATTACACAGAGACCAGTTTCTTATTTTCTTTCTAAGCCTACTGTATGAAGGGGAAGAAGCAAAGGGAAAGAAAAAAGAGAGGAAAACTAAGTGGGCTACTCCCAGCACAAGTCAATCATTACTTTTGTAAGACACTTACAATTTTTCCTCTGTCTTCACTCTCCTTTAAAAGTATACATAGCAATCTACAATGGTTTAAATGCTTTCAAATAGTGGTTGCTTAATAGAACAAGGGTAAAGAAACAAACAGAAATTAAACACCAACTGTGAAAGAGGAGCTATTTAAAACGTTTGAAGTTTCAGTATGACTAGTTCTGGAAGCCCACTGTGCACTGGGCTTTCTATGCATCACTCAGGCATCTTTGCATGCACTAGCCAGAGCAGGGAGATGGAGGCAGTGCTTACCTGCTTCAGACAAGTCTCTCAGGGAGCTGCTCAGTGCACTCCTCTTCAGCCCCTCCCCAGTGGCATAGCTGTCATCCAGGCAAGCTCTGTTCAGTGTCCCATTGCCAGAGTCTTTTTTCAGGCTGGAGCATTGAGACATGCTTGGTCGCACCACACCCTTCTGTTTTTCTAGTTCAGCTGAAACAAAGAGAATCATTTTGAAATTCATTGAGTATAATGAAGGACATGGTAACATCATGATCTTTAAGGTCTCTTCCAACTCTCACCACTCTGTAGCTCGATGATTCTATGTGATCACGTATGACTGTGAATAATAGATAGGAGTTCATTTTGGCATTGCTAGATGCCAGAGAGGAACTTCAGCCCTGTACTAACAGCTTTATGTTACAACATACACAAGAAAGGTTATTCCTCTGGAGGAGAAACAGAAGGTAAAATTCCATGTTTAGTCACAAACTCAGCAAAACTTATTTGAAGGGCCATCACTGAGCGCTTCAGTGATGTAAATTATCCCTAGAATTCTTCCTGAAATAGATCCTACAAATTACAAATCCAGCTCTCCTCTGGCCATTGCTGTCTGTGGTTTGTACAGGCTAAATTTCCACTGCAGCTACATTGCAGTAAACAATAGTCCATGAACCCAGGTGGAGCTTCAGATATCATTGGGGATTTTTCTTTCTAGAGTCAAAGCCATGGGAAAAAACCCCACATTATTTTCAACATTTAAAGAGTTCTCATGGGTTATTCATGTATTTGAGTTTTTTTTATTTCAATTACCTCGAAAATGCTCTATCATATGTACCTTTGTACTTACACTCTATTCTGTGCTTTTCCATTTCTTGAACTTCTGCGATTGACTCCCTCAAATCATCTGTAAACTTCTTCCTGTCCTGAGGATTTGGTGCATTGAAATTTATGAGTACTTTGATATCTGCTCCTGGAACAGCTGATGTCAGCCGAATACCGTTGGGATAATCTAGAAGAAAAAGTCAGGAAAACCTGAGCTCTGATTATTCCAATTACTTTTAATAAAGAAACCACACCAAAACCTTTTACTGATATTACCATCCAGGGCACAAAGTCAGAGAAAGAAAAGTCTGAAGGAACAGAAATAGAATAAAATTCCCTAAGATACACCAGAACTGCTGAACTGTCAAGATGCTGAATAAATATTGAAAGATAGTCTTTATGCAGCTGTTACCCCTCAGATACAACGCATGATATAAAAGGAAAATCCCAAGGGGGAAAAAACCCATAATTTAGGGGATATTATGGACATCCCCACCATAAAAGGCAGATTTTTCAGCAAACTGCCTTTGCCTCTCTTCTAGCTGCACATCTGAGAATGCAAATTGGAACAGCTGGTTGCAATTATCTCCTGGTTGAGAGAGAAGGTTTGTTTACAGAAAGATAGGTTATGAGGAAGACACTTTCTGCTGTAGGAAACAGCATCACCCTTTGCTTGAAGCACAGACCTGGGAAATGGGATGTCAGAAACACTCGAAGTGAGCATTCTAATTCACGTTTTCTTTTCCTCCACTGCCTGACCTTGTTGGTTTGCTAAAGCTCTCAAATATCCACTGAAGTATTCAGCCTGAAGTTCAAGTGCTCCCATGTACTAGAAATTCATTCTCTTAAGACCCAGCAGATGACGGAAGGTAGTCTCTTCCCTCTAAGCCATCAGGTGTCAATGAGAGTTAAAATACTGAGAAACAAGTGCAAGTGCAATGCTTTACTGAAAGGACATCTTAACTTCCAAATCAGTTGTAGCTAGAAGTGAAGCAAATCCGGGTACCATTCTCAGGTGAAAAATGGTCCCAACTACTACAAGCTCAAAGGTACAGAGAAGAAGGAAGCAGGAATTTGGGACTTCTACTAAGGTCTGATATCACCACCTTGCACAGAGGTAACATACAGCTGATCTGCTGCTCCTGACCAGATGCATCTACCCTCAATCATATAGAACAGCTACCTCAAGGTGCCTGCTGCTGTCATTCAGAATACGGCCAAAACCACCACATGGGGTGCTGAGCACTGACACTGGACAGGCAGCGAGCACTGCTAGAAAGTGCACCATGTTGGGGCAGGGGAAACAAAAGAACTTCTGAAACCAAACAAGAATTCTTGGTAACCCCACTCACATGGGACACCTTCACATATCAACAAAGAACAAACTTCCACTTTCTAAACACACAAACGTATTTGATTACCAGAGGTACTTCTCCAAATAGTGTATTGATTAAGCATCAGAAAGCACAGATTTACTGGCTTCAGAGACACTCTCTTTGCAGTGATCCAGCTGCTCACCCCTTCTAGTTTGTCAATGATTTTGACTGAAAATGTAAAATATATTTCCCTTATGGCCTATTTGTTTACTAGAGATATATGACACCATTCTCCTTATTCTCCCTTTCAGAGCTCATCCATCCAACGGAATTGATTTCTATCGTCAGCAGTGCATCACTTGAGGGGTGGGGTGAAGTTTTCCATCATTAGAAGTCAATTCTTCTATCATCAACACCAATCATGTTGCTCAACCTCATCAGTAGCCAAACCAGCATTTGTATTGCTTCTGCTTTAGTGACGTGAAATTTTATCCACTGGAAAGCAGGCATTTCTGACAGCTGCTACACACAGATCTACTGAATAGCGTGATGGCTCTGGCCAAAATACCCTGAAGCTTGCTGGGGACAGGGGAAACCAAGCATATGAATTTTACAAACCAAAAGAGAATACTTCTCTTTCCCAACTGGAAAATACTACATTCCAGCTAACAGGCACCGATATTGGAAATGTAATCAGCTCAGTGACTCAATGTAGTGAATTTACCTTACAAGCCCAACTACTGCTACTGAAGTATCTCAGTGACAATGCTTCCAATTCACTGGGAGGAATCCAACCCTTTAGCTTTGCTACAGCTATTTTTAAGTTGCTTGAATTGAGTGTTTCCGTTTAGCATGCTTATGAAATAGTTATTTATTTAACTTGACATCAGAGGAATTCTATATTCTCCTATTTTCATCAAAATCCAGGATAGAAGTGTTTGGCCTTCCTTTCAAAAAATGAATTTTATATCATATAATACATGCACAAGAGAGAGAATGAATGTGTTTGCATATAAATAACCTGCAAGCTACATCACTGCTGCAAGCTCTACAAAATCTTCCCTTTTGAAATCTCCAGATGTTTCAACTCAATAACAGTGACTTCTTTTGAGAGAGATGAGCATTGGAGCACATTCTCAAGGACAAGCAAAAACTAAGAGCCTTCCACAACAGAAAATCACAGAAACTGTTAAATGTCACACTGAACTGTGTCCAGCTGGTCAGGAAGGTCAAGGCCTGGTTTCCAAACCATGAAGTCAGGTCAAGGAGACCATGTCCCCATGTACCACACTGACCACTGTGCTCTGCTGTGTAGTTAGTGATGCTGCCT
>JAOEHX010055564.1:0-11099 GCA_025448015.1 Bolborhynchus lineola
AGTTCCAACCCCCCTGCCATGGGCAGGGACACCTCACACTAAACCATGTCACCCAAGGCTCTGTCCAACCCGGCCTTTAACACCGCCAGTGATGGAGCACTCACAGCATCCTTGGGCAACCCATTCCAGTGCCTCAGCACCCTCACAGTAAAGAATTTCTTCCTCATATCCAATCTAAACTTCCCCTGCTTAAGTCTGAACCCATTACCCCTTGTGCTATCACTACAGTCCCTCTTTAGGTAACTGAATCTTCCTGACTCTTATAGGACAAACCCAACATTTCTGTATATGTGCCCAGCACTGTAAATCCACCTGAATTCTACACTCACAAAGATATACCGAGGTCAGATTTTAAAGGAACCATTCCTTCAGACTACTTAGCAAAAAAAACTGCCATCCTCTGAAATGATTTGGCTGAAATAGCCATCAAAAACTCAAAATGCTTGCAAACACCAGTGTGAATTTGCAATATTCTGTAGCCTTTATCCAAAGAATTGGATGGGTTTCCACCCTTTCCGAATTCTTCCTGTTCTGGCACCTCTGTGGAGAACATTGTGTTTGGTTACATGAGGCAATGAGGAAGATGAGGAGTGTTAACTGAACAAATTCAGTTCTAAAGCCCTGAATGGTACCAAAACAGTGTACACACAGTCTCTGGGACTGTGTAAAGTTCAGCTATGTCTAAGTACAAGCAGAGCAGAACGGAACTGTCTATCCCAGCCTGTCTCTTTGATGGTCGAATCTGCTCAGATGAGTGCAAATGGAATTCTGCCGGGTATTGGGCTGATTTCTCCTTGCTTGCAAATGTGATGCTGTGCTTGGGATGGAGTAAAATCGCTCTTTTGACTGCTTGCTCTTTAATCCCTCCTTTATAGTCCCGTAACTGTTCCTGGAGCTATACTGCCATGAAGCATCTGTGCAATCAAGTGACTAGTTGGGTCAATCACATGCCTATTTCCCCGAGAGAGCCAACTTCTAGCTACAGGGACCTTGGTGGAAAGGGAATGTATTGCAGTGCACACAGTTTCTCTCTATAGAAAGTGATTGAGATGAATTCATGTAAACAGGGGTCCTGCAAGACTGAGGAGACTTAGCACGTGCTAACTTCTGTGACTTGCTAAGATCATAGCACACCACTGAGAGAGTAAAGATACAGGGCTGAGGGGGAAATACAGCAATGTCCTGCAACCCAGCACTGTTCCTTAGCTGGCAGAGAGTATCTGAGGCAGTATATGGAAGGGACCTTAAAGCTCATCCAGTTCCAACCCCTGCCATGGGCAGGGACATGTTCCCCTAGAGCATCTTGCTCTAAGCCCGTGTCCAACCTGGCCTTGAACACTGCCAGGGATGGGGCAGCTGCAGCTTCTCTGGGCATCGTGTGCCAGCACCTCAGCACCCTCCAGCCATTGTAATGAATCCAGCTGTTGTGATGATGACAACTGTGGCAGTGCCTTATATCGAGAGCAGATGTGAAATGCTGTGGGGTGTAGCAATAAAGGGATGAGTAAAGTTCGCTTGTAGAAAGTGGCTGCAGGAGCTGATGCTGTGAACCAGCAGATGAACTTCACTGCTCCAGACCTGCACTGCAACCAGCAGGAGGGGGAAGGTTGAGGGTGGCTTCAGGCAATGGGGAGGAAAGACAAAGGATGAGAAATAAACAGGGAATTTAGCTAAAAGGTTCCTTGCTTGATTGATTTAGCTGACAGTGGAGAGAAATTGGCCTTAGGTCAAGTCTGCAATGCTTTTATGGGATTGCTCTCCCTCTGAGCATCCTAGAATGGGATGAGCATCCTAGTTGGGCTGAGCATCTTGGCCTGAGGGCAAGTAAACAAGAAAGGGATAAGAAATGTCCCTTACAAGGACAGTTCCCTAATATATACTTTACATGCCAGCTGTAGGTGTGTTTTCTCTGCTGGGCTCTTCTGTCAGGAGGTGGATAGGGAGAGCACCTCCTTCCATCTGGAAATCTGCTTAAAAGTGCTGCATCATCAGTTGTGCGTTGTGATTTTGAGATCTCTTGTGCTATGGAAACTCTTTGACTGTCTTTGGAGCAGCGCCATGTGCTATCAACACCTTGGAAATGCAAGTTGATTAAATGTGTCCGTCAGGAAACAAAAAGCACATCCCAACTTCTTTAATGAGAGTTTTGCTGCCTAAAGTTCTGTTAGTGGAGCTGTTGAATGGTTTTTGAAGGTAACAGGATAACAGCTTTGTTCTCAGCTCAGGGATGAAGGAGAGTCACCAGGTATTGCTGCCCAGAAGGCAGAGGCATGGTTTGCAGTGGCATTAATAAATAGAAATACGACAGGGAATAAGGTTATGTGTCAGGATTGCCACGATGGGAGAAGAAGAGCGCCAAGGAGCAAAGCCTTTAGAGCAGAATCGATCTCTGTTCCATCAATGGGCTGAAAGCATGCATTTATAATCCAAGAATTAAGGCAAGAATCCTACTGGCAGTTATTCCCCCTGAGCCTTCATTATGGAACTGAACACGATGCTCCTGGCTGGGCTGTGGCAGCCCATTTCGCACTGGTTGTCCTCCCCATTTACCTTTCTTGTAGCAGCCTCACAGCAGCCTGAGCAGTTTTGTGGCTGAAATGAAAAGGTGTCTGGGTCTGCCTGAGTCATTCTTCATTCTCTCAGCAGGCTGCAGATTCAGGAGCTGGATTTGCAATGAACATTCATTATTGTGTGTCTTCTGGGGATACCTCAGTTTTGTTAGCACCAGATTCCATGACTTAGCATCATCAGTAGCTATTAGACGTATATACTCCAGTCAAAAGCTGCTTTGTCTTTTAAGCCTCCTTATTCTAGGATCTGTTTTTTTCCCATTTCTAGGGGAGTTCTGTGCAGTTCTTCTGACAAGTGCAAGGCAGGCAGTGGGAATGAGACCTGGATGCCCAGTGCAAGCAGAACTACTCTTGGATGAAGAAGCTCTTCAGTCTCTGTGAGGTATCTGACAAGACAGTATACACTGGTCATTGGAATGGTGGGGTTTGTGAATGGCCCTCAGTAAATTCATTTCATGTGTGGTACTGAGGACAGGAGGGAGAAAATGATGTCTTTCAGCATTCCTCTGGGTTCTGAGCATCACATCTCCGTTATTCTGCACTTTGGAATCAAGAGATGGTTCTCTGGAAGTTTAGTAAAGCAACTCAGGTGAGCTTGAGCTCAGTTTCCCACCCCATCTTGTAAGTGTGCATGTGTTGAGGGGGATGTTGGCATTAAAAAGGAGGGATTCTTTACTATCAGAGTGCTGAGGCGCTGGCACAGGGTGCCCAGAGAAGCTGTGGCTGCCCCATCCCTGACAAGTTTCAAGGCCAGGTTGGACACAGGGGCTTGGAACAACCTGGTCCAGTGGAAGGTGTCCCTGCCTGTGGCAGGAGGTTGGAACTGGGTGAGCTTTAAGGTCTTTTCCAATCCAAACCAGTCTGGGATTCTGTGATTGCAAGCATTGACGTGAGCTGTGGGAGGTCCAGGTTCAGCTCTTGCTTTGCCAGAGACTGAATTTGGCCATGTATCCTCATTGTACTTTGGCTTGGCATCCAGAAAAATCACCTCAGGGGGTTGGGGTAAAGCTGCAGTATTAGGGTGTCTTGCTGGTTTGTCACAGAAGCGTTAGAAGCAGTGGAAAGGACAGAGTGAGTATGGTTGTCCCTTTAAATTAAGTACTTCTTTCATGTAATGCTGCTTGCACAGGAAATCTCTGCTTTTCAGCTCTCTAACTACCATAGTACCTGCCATTTATTGCAATTTACTTCTGCAACTCTTAACTGCCCTGTGTTCTTGGATCAGATACAACACCCTTTGGTTCCTGTTGTCCTTTTGTCTTTGCTTGCTTGGCTCTAAACATTTTGTTCCCTGAACATGAGCCCAGGTTCTCCTCTCCACTGTGCTGCAGCAAATGTGGAATACTGTTTCAGAAGCAGCAAGTAAAGAAGCATTGGCACCCACAAGAGGAATTAGGACTGTTGGGGGGGAGGATGTCAAGCTGTGTCAAGGATTCTGTACTGCTCTTCCCAAATTGTCCAGTATTTTTAAGAGCAGGTAGTGACAGGACAAGGGGGAATGGGTTTAAACTTACAGAGGGGAGGCTTAGAAGTGAAGTCTGATACAGAATGGTGCAAAGTCTGCAGGAGTCCTGGCTCTCAAGTACGAATCTGGAGGCAAGATGCCTGCTACTGGTTTCCAAGTGGCGTATGCCTGAAGTGAGGAAAGAAATTACTTTCTTGACGCAGAAGCTGCTTTGCTCTTGCCTCTTGTGATCTCCAGGGAAGAGTGGAGTTGGTAAAACATGGAAAACAATTCAGGTCTGAGCAGAAAGAGCAACTGTCACGAGGTCTTCAGTGTTAGTTTGTCACAGCTGACCGTGTGCGGACTCAGTCCCTCTCCCATCTTACTGCCCCGTGCTGCGTCAGAGGTTCAGCCTCACAAACTGAGGTTGGGTCTAAACTCTGTGCTGCTGTTTTCAGATCCTCTGTGCTGTGGCAGTCTGGTCCCCATCAGCATCTACTCCTGTTTGGTTTGTGTACAACCAGCTGCTCTTTCTGTGGTTCTGTTCATAGAATCATAGGCTGGTTTGGCTGGAAAGGACCTTAAGCTCATCCAGTTCCAACCCTCTGCCATGGGCAGGGACACGTTCCACTGGAGCAGCTTGCTCCAAGCGCCTGTGGACTGTACCAGAGTTAAATGTCGTGGCTCTCAGTTCTAATGCTCACAAAGCTGCCACGTGAAGTGCTCAAGATTCCATCCCAGTACAATTTCTTCTAGATTGTATCTAGCCTTAAGAGCCTGACAATATTCACTGTTTCTGGTGGTTTAATATTGCTGTGGGAGGAGGAAAATTGTTAACCCCATAGTGGGGCAGGCACTGTTATCCCCAGTTCTAAATTCTCCACGAAAACCCTCATGTCTGGGCTATCAGAGAGAATTCAAGATGCTTGGTGTATCATTTGCCTGAATCGATGCCCCTGCCACTACTCAAAGCTATTTTCCTTCTGTCCCTATATCAAAGTTGGTTTATTAATCTTTTAATTGCCAAATTCCTTTTTTTGTTGATGACAAAAGGAACTGCTTTCATTTTGTGGGTCTCTCATGGTTCAAATACTTCAGGAAATCCCATGTAGCCTAATAGTGTCTTGGGACTGCTAAAGGTTAATGCTTGGACTGGTTAAAGGGGAAGAATCCCTGCATGTGGTTTCCAGCATTCACTAGGTGGTGAGAATCAAAACATCTCCTCCTTTACCTGAAGATCCTAATGTTTTGGGAAGAAATTGAATGGAAAAGGCAGTGGGGTGGGAGGGATAATGAAGGTACTTCACAGAGAATGTAGACAGAAGAGAACAGCAGGGTAAGGAGAGTGCGCAAGTAGGTCAGATGGACTGCAGACAAAAAGAATCATTATTACGATTAGGAGAGATTAAGGAAGAGGAAACAGCAGCAAAGGAATCCAATTTCTCAAGCCACTTAAACAAGAGCATTCCTTGCAAGGCAAGTTTTCCATACATGCACCGATCTGGAGCAAAATAGGAGGAGAATGTCGCATGCAATGTATTTAATATCTGGTCTTCTGTGTATTAATCCATGAATTCTTGAATAAAGGTCTTTTTCTAATTGCCGTGAGGAACAAACGCTGCAGAACCTGTTGTCCACCCATCCTTGCTGCTTTGTCCCACATACCAGGAAATGGAGTTTGATTTCAATGGGGATTCTTTGCTTCACTTGTATCAAGGCAAAACCCAATACTGACAGCTTTAGCTCTGTAAAACGGAGCAACATTCTCCTCCTCCAGCATGATCGTTTCTTTTTGATGTACCAAACAATAGACCTGAATAGCAAACATAGGAAATGCCTTTTCATTTGCAAGAGGCACACATCCTTTATGTGACAGCCACACTGTGCTCTGTGAATGCTGGTGTGAGCTGAGAATCCGGGGCCTGTTTCAGTAGGCAGCTTTAGTTCAGGTAGATCAGCAGCGTCTTCTTTGACTTCACAGTGAGCTGTATGCTCCTTCTATGTTTTTAACATTGGCTTGGGTGCTCTGGACAGCAGCAGCAACCTCTGAGCTGTTTGACAGAGCTCTGCCATGTCAAACGTTTCTTAGCAGGAGCAGGCTGGTAGGTAAAGTTAAACGAGATGTGGATGGCTCTTAACGAGGGGTTTATAGTTGAACACTGCTGCCAGCGGCTGCGGGCTGGTCTGCAGCCTAACCCAGCCCTGCAGGACTGCTGACTGTGAGCCCGAGTGTGCAGAAGGTTTGGCATTTCAGGAGCTTTTCCTTAACAGCACATTTGATGCCACTCATCAGTTTCCTATTCAGTAGGAACTGGTGGATGAAGCATGCTGGAACTTTACAGCAGTGGTTTCCCATACAGCTGAAGTTACCACTGGTGCTTTCTCAGCCAGCCAACCCCGAGATGTCACCACTCTTTTCTGCTGCCTTTGTTGGCAATACAAACCCAGACTTGGGTTAACACTTTCATTGCTGATTCTCTGTCATATTATCACTCTAACAGTGTTGCCTTTCAGGTCCAAGCGCTGCCACAACTCGCTCTGCTCTTCCTACAGCACAGGGCAGAGGTTTGGTAGAAATAACATGGCTCTCCTTTGTTTAGGCAATAGAGTGAGTGTGTGTGGAAGATCTCACTCCCAGTCTTGTTTTGGACCTTCTCCAAAGATTGGCTTAAATGTTGAAGCAAGATACTTATCTATTATGATGAAACTCCAGATCTTGATGGGTTTATGCATGTTAAATAGGATCACAGAATGGTTTGGGATGGAAAGGGCCATAAGATCATCCAGTTCCATCACCCCTTGTCCTATTGCTACAGTCCCTGATGAATACTTCCTTCGAGTCTTGCTATCCCAGCTTTGACGGGTCTAAGTTGGTCTTTGGTTTCTGGGTTCAATCAAATGATGCTAAATTATACCTGCCAAGATTTCGGCCTCTTACTGCTGTGTGGGTTTTGCCTGACAATGGAAAGTAACTCAGTATCAATAGTCTTCCATTGCTGTGAAAATCTTGGATGTGACATCTCAAAGTTTGGCATTTCAAGCACTGCTTTGGAGTGTCCTTCCTGTGCTGGGTACTGATGCAGCCTGATGGTATGTGGGCTTGGAAAGAGGAGAGCAAGCAGCAGGGTTGGAAGTACAGCCACTTCTTATACACCAGCCCACTAGACATGCACTTTAATGCGCACGTAGAGGAAAGGAAAAAGGAAAACTTAGGCTTTGCCAATACTGTGTGGCTACTGGACTCTATTCCTGTGTTTCTGACCTCCGTGATGCCCTACAAGTCCTTTTAACCAGCGTGTGCTGAAGATTTCCCATTTACAAAAGCACTGTTAAAATTCATATTGCTGAAGAGCACTGCGTTGCTTTGAGAGCTGCTGGAGAACATGGCAAGTCTTGCCATGATTGTTCTTCTTGTTCCATCTTTAAGCTGTCAGATTATAGAAATCTAGGCAGATGCCTTAAAGCATTGTGTGAGGAGCAAAGTTCTCTAAAGGAACAAATCCCCTTTTCCTTCCTCTGGAAACAGAATGTCACACTTGTATGGGAAGATAGGACAGCTGTTACTGGAAAGGAGGTATCAAAGGGTAGGAAAGAAACTAATGCAGCAGTAGGAAAAGAAGAGATGGGGGACAGCTCTTCATCCAAACTGAGAATGAAACATGAAGTATCCCAAAACCAGCCTGGTGAGAGTGTCTGATAGACACTTTGACACGAAGGGCCCTTTGTGCCTTTAAGGCAGTGGCTGTTGTTCACTTAATGCCCTGGGCTCTGGAATGCAATGTAATACCTGAGCTGTTAGCACCTTGGAGCTATTTCTTTGTGAACCTGAAAGTCTGGAAGGTATTTTAAGGCCATCCCAAGTCATCTTTAGGCCTTCTCAGTGGCCTAACTGCTCCATAAACCTTCTGCTTGGGAGTTGAAACCCTTGACTTACCTCTTGCCATGGGAATTATGTGGATCAAGGCTTCCATGGGGTGCTTTTAACCTAATGTGAATGTGATGGACAAAATCATCCTGGTGATTTTGCAGGATAAAATCAATTGAGTTTCGTTGGAAATATTACATTTCAAGTGAGATCCATGGCATATTTCAGGTTGCAATCCAAGATCCAAGGGTACATTAGGTAGGGATGCACAGCACCAAATCCGGCTTGTGGGAGTGCCCCACCAGTCCCTGTTGGAACAGAAAAGAGCTGGAAATGCAGCAGGTTATAGAAACTGGAGGTGGTTCCTCAGCTTTCAGTGAAGACAGGAGCAAATGGAAGAGCCTCAATTCCATGATCCTTAAGCCCTGGTTACACATGGCATCAGCATGTGTGCAGCCATTGTGGTGCTGTTACCTTCAGAGCCACCTTCTTTTTTAGGCTAAGCGTTCTCTCTACCAGCAGCTCTGTAGGCTTCATGGCCATGTAGCTGTTAAAATGAGGCTGCCTAAGCTCTGCTATTTATCCTGGCACTGGGGAAGCAGTGCTATGTCTAGAGAGATTTCATCAGTTCTCAAACTTTAATAACTCAATGTGTCAAAATATGAGCTGTTCAATTGCTGGAATTTCCTTACTCATGTCAGGGAGATCCCTGTTCCCATTGCTGCTCCTTGCCATGTTCTTTATTCCTCAATACAAGAAAGAATATCTTTACTGATGAGAGAGGAGGAGCAGAGAGACCTCCGTCCTTCGGTGCTTCCCATGAATAAGCACAAAGTGCTTGCTGAAGCTTTTTTTTCTGTACCTGGATGTATTTATCTCAGAGCTGAGCCCACTTAACTGTGGGAGTTTGTGTGAAGATTCTGCAATGCCTGAAAATGGAAGGAGAGAAACACTAAGAAAGCTCTCTGAGGCCTGTGCCAAGCAAAGATGACTAACGTGGAATTAGAGAGTCATAGATTCATGGAATCCCAGGCTGGTTTGGGTTGGAAAGGACCTTAAGATCATCCAGCTCCAACCTTCCACTAGAAGGTTGCTGGCAAGGACAGTGTGTGATGCTCTGCAAGGTAGTGAATGCCCCCAGCGAGAGGCTGCTGGATCTAGGAGGGAACCATAGCAGCTGCTAAAGAGTAGACTGGAACCAGTGCAGCATGTTTTAAATTGCTGTCTGATGTCCCAGCATCAAACAATACGGAATCATAGAGTGGTTTGGGTTGGAAGGGAGCTGAGAGATCATCTAGTTCTAATCCCCACCCTCTAGAAAAGCTGGAAGATCCCAGCCTTAGAATAGCATGTCTGTGAGCTTCTGCACAGCCAAAACGTGCTTCGTTTCTGCATGTGTAGTCTTTCTTCGAGCTCATTGTCACAGTGACAGTGTTTGTCTCGCTGGAGAGGTGTGGGACTGCATGTTTCTGTTCAGGCATTCTACGTAGTACACTATGAACACCATGGAGTCACTCTGCATATGCAGATTGGCTGTGAGCTGCATGCTTAATAGCTCCTGAGTTTCTTGGATTTTGGAGTTTTGCTCTGCAGGTGCTGGAGCAATGAGCTTTCCATATCCAAAGGATGTGTTCAGGAGTCCTGGACATGGAGTTACCTAAGCAGGGCTGCTGCTGGACATCCAGAAGCCCAGAGAATGAAGTGTATGTGTCTTCAGATCTCCTTGGATAAAATTTCCTAGAAGGAACAAGAAATAAAGTGAAATCCCACGTATCTGAGAGCCTGAGATGAACTAATGAATGTTAGCAAGCTGCTCTGGGGTTTGGGGTTGGGGATTCGTGTTGGTTTGGCTCAGCATCACTGGGTCCAGTTTAGACTGAAGCATAACATCCTAATGATGCCATTATGAGAAGTGTGAAAGAGCATCTGAAAAGTTCCTCCCAATGAACTGCCATTATCCCCTGGGAAGTTTCCATCACTTGTAATGATCCTAAACCTTTTCCTGTTTGCCATGAGAAAAATCTAAGTCTGATTTCCAGCTTGATGCTTTGTGGGAGCTTAATTTTATACGAAGTGGCTTTGTTTCAAGAGGATGAAGAAAGGAACTAGCTCTGTATGGGTCACAAGGAGGATTCAGCAAGTCTGCGCAGATAAACTTCCTTGGGGAAAGCCTGTTCCCATTTTCCTGCTCTCATATGGCAGCTGGTACTCCAGGGCTGCCACTGGGAATGCTGGATGCTTCTGCAAAGCAGCTGATGGTAATAAAAATACCCTGCACCTCATTAAACAAGTCAAGGACAACTCCAACCAAGCTGTAGGTAAAACCTTTTGCATTCCGATGAGGCAGGGAGGGATTTATGGTTTCAGAAGCAGGACTGGGGAGGAAGTTCAGGCAAATTCCATTGAGAAGCCTGTATATCCTGAACTGTTGTAGAGTATGAAATACTGCAAATGCTGTGGCAGGTACAAGTGCATTTGTCTCAGTTACTGCTGCAGCCCAGCAAATGTTTTCTGTGCAGTCTTGACTCGGAAGAATGATTCTCCTTTCTGTGGTGTGCCTGTCTTGGCCTCTGCTCACCCCTCAGCCAAAACATGCTGCTACAGAGGCAAAGTGACACTGGCCTGGTGCCCATCTTCATGCCTGAAAGACTGTTCTATTAAAGCTATTGCTCTGAGGCTCTGGAAGCTGAGCCAGTCACTAAAACTGGCCTCCTGCTCTTAGAGGTGCCTGTCTGCTCAGTGGGAATGATACAGGGATCACAAATACAAAGTTGTATTCCAGGATTCAGCCCATACCATTGATTTCCCCGCTGTGATGGTGTTCAGAGGCACAGCAATGCACTGGATAGATGCTCTGTGGGTATACAGAGACACCAAAAGAGCATCCAGAAAGGCAAGACAGAAAAGCAAATTGGTTTTCTACAGAAGAGTTATCACACAGGGACTTACTAAAGACACACTATAAAATTTGCAGTATCTGCTTTGCTATTTTATCCATGAAACTGTTTATTCTTCCTCTTAATATTCAGCTTCTGCTCGTGGGATTGAAGTGATGATAAAACCATCTGCAACATCAGTCCCTGAGGAGTCTTCGTCAGGACCTGTAGTGACAGGACAAGAGGTGATGGGTTTAAGCTGAAACTGGGGAAGTTCAGGTTAGATATAAGGCAGAAGCTCTTCCCTGTGAGGGTGCTGAGGCGCTGGCACAGGGTGCCCAGAG